>CAJDSM010016993.1:23380-39075 GCA_903981925.1 Ostrea lurida | reverse complement strand
GAGAGACGAGAGAGGAGGAATTCTGCTATACGGGGAAAAAAATACATGTATATGATGAGAAAAAAAGCAATTAATGGTCTGCGTCTGGAGAAAAACCCTTATTATGCTATGTTTACGAAGTACAAAGATGGACAACAGATCATATATTCAAACTTCTTTTCCCTCTTCCTGTTTTAAATTTTGATGCTGTTGTTTTGTTTATAATTCATTATTAGTTTGGAGGGAGTATGTTGGTGGTGGCGGTGTTGTATTAATCAGGTTTACGTAACATTTAGAAAATAAGTAACGGTTGTCTATAGTCGCATGTTAGATTTCTGGGATGGACAATAAGATGTACCAGCACACATTGTATGTTAAAACAGTTCACCGGGCGTGGTATTTTTTTTTTTAAAAAGGCTAAATAATTGCGTTTTAAGTGTTATAATTTATATCTATTCCCTTGAATAATCACGCATAGCAAATTAATCAGGAGGTTGAATTTTCATAAACACTATAGTTACATGTATGTTTAGCTGTTTGTTAGTTGTTGATTAGAGCTTTTAAAACAAGTATTGCGTGATATTTTACAGATGCCATATAACTGACAATATGATCCTCCTTAAAAAACCGTTGCCAATAAATAAACATGGACAAAGTACCAAATCTGACAGTGCCAGTTCGTCATGGTAAACAAGACAATGTATACCTAAACAGTACGTATCAGGAAAACTGTCAAAAAAACCTGTCATTCTCCCGCCAAACTAATTCAAGAATCCAGCGGTATGAAAACCGGACATTCCTTGCCAGTGACGTGTGAAAAGCGAACTTCGGACATTGTCGTAGTAGTGACAGAAGATGAACGATGCAGTCTGTAGAGATGCGCGAGATGGAGCAGTCGCGTCGTATTTAGCGCTGACAAACGGATTAGAGTTGAAGAAATACGGGGCCATTCCGAGATCCCCCCCGGGCGCTTCTCATTATCATTCCCTGTTAAGGCTTCCTGGTCAAGTTTGTAAGGTTGATAAATGTTGAATGTAGGATAACGAAAAAAACAGCTACAAAATTCAGTGCAATTTCAGCCCCCCCCCCCCCCCCCCCCCCCCTGGTTTCCATTGCACAAGACTGCACACTAGTTAAGCCGCCAGAAGCATGTTATGGCCTTAGTCTTTACACATACGACACACACACACAAATAATAAATAAATAAAAATTGTTGTAAGAATGTTTTTTTTTCCTTAGAGATACCAAATACAAATAAAAAAAAAAAAAAATGATAATTTCTGATGCCCAAGGTAGTTAAAATTATTTAACAATAACAAACATGATCACCATCATTGATAGGGTGTCCCGACAATTCACCGTGTGTTTGTTTCTAATCCGTGTACATTGACCAGGCTAACGTTATTCCACTTCAAGAATAAAATACATGCATTTGTTTGAGGATGGCTCTCTCTCCCTCTCTCTCTCTCTCTCTCTCTCTCTCTCTCTCTCTCTCTCTCTCATGTGTTAAATGTTTTCACTGGTTTCAGGGAGAAGTACAGACTGCTGGGTACGGAGAACAAAAAAAAAAATCTTAACTCTCAATGATATTTATTCTCAAAGAAGAACTATTATAACAGACAAAAAATAGATTTTATTTTCAAGAAACGAATGTTGGTAAAATTAATATTTGGTTTATATGGCGACGTTAGTAATTTCTAACAAATATTTGAATGTTTATTTCTATTATACAACTATTTTGTTATTTCTATTAAATTGCTTGTTTTATTCGTGATAATATAATAATGTACATTTCATTGATGAAATGATACTTGGGGATAGAATTATCTAGACATATCCCCTAATACATAAAAACCGCCAGACGAAAAACCAATATTCAATTTTATTACTCACCTTTTTGTTTCCTCTTAAAGTAAATTCCTTGCAATTAAGTTCTTTCCCGGAACAAAAATTACACACGTGTTTAACAAGCTTGTTTTGTAACACACACCAAATAGTTCCCCTGGCCACTTTACACCTGTCCGCCGTCACTTTGAAACCAGTCCAAATCAATTTCAGACCGTACGCTGGTTCCGTGTCGATAGATTTACAGTGCATTGATCATCGTTATAAATACTGGTAAAATGCAATAAACGTACTATAGAAAAATATATGCATAATTATATAATTCTAAGTTAGTCCGGGAAGTTCATGTACATAAACAATTGAACGTCCACTCAATTGTTTTCCTAAGCTTACCCTTTCCAAATAAAAATATTGAACTGAAAATTCTAAAACTACACGAGTTTGTCTTTAGGAGCTTATTTCTCTTATTGTTACAAGCTTGTAGTAACTTCAGCGTTTGAAACTAAGGATACTCAAAATACCCAACCAGATATGCAGTTGATTTTGCCCTTCTGACCTTCATTGTTATTAGTAAAAAAGGTTGACAAAAATTATCGACTTTATTCGTTCCAAGTTACATGTTAGGTGTTGCACTGTTTATACAAAGTTGAGTTGTAGGGCAAACATGGACCTCTCGACAAAAGCAAAGAACAGAATCAGGTGTCATGGAGGAGTAAGCATCCTCTGCTGACCGGTCACACCCGTCGGAGCCCTTTAGTCGAAATAAAGTAAAACTTGATTACCCGTCGTTCAAAATTCTAGTACGAAAATTCACGGTCTTACAAAGGGGTACGCAAACAAATCTATGCATAAGGAGCAGCGTCTTCCTAATTTTGAATTGTCTCATTAATTGGTTTCAAAATAGAAAAAAAAAAATGTAGATAAATTGATTCCATTTAATTCTATTTGAGTCAATACCATAATAAATTGTTGTGTTGCAACCTTATTTTATTTTTTGTCAGTTTAAATATGATGCCAGGAAGCGTTCGAATTTTGATAACATCTCTTGGTCCAAGCTGTGCTCTATAACGAATTTTCGTTTTTAATTTACAAAAATGTTCGGTTGATTTTAAAGCAAACTTTGCATTTTATGATATTCATGATTGTTAGAGGCATTCGATCTTAACACACCAATGCAAACCTCCAAACAATACCCCCTGATAAACTATCATACGTAGTCCTATCATTTTGCAGGAAATAATTTGTTGAATTCACTTTAATTTGTACCATTCTACAGAGCCGATTTTCACCCTCGTGGCCTACTCATTTAAGTTAAATGGTGCCCATGTTCATTTATAGGAGAGGGGTGGTGTATCAGTGGCGGATCCAGGATTTGCAAATTGGGTTGTGTAATTAAGGGGTTGCTGACAGGCTTGCTCAATTGTATGACAATGTCTATCCTTCGTCATCCCTCATGGATTATCGTCTCTATAATTAGGGGTAGGAGTCGTAATTTGAAGCAAACTTGGTCAATTAAATACAGCAATTATAATAGCTGAAGCCCACTGTTTTCGATGTCCAGTCCAAGCTCAATTACTATATTATGTGCTAACTTTTTTGATATGTTTGTTTTTCAGATTTAAAGGACGCAAATATTTTTTTTTTAAACAATGAAGTCGACCGCTATTGATATGCACATTTCGCAGATAAGCACATTTCTTTGAGCTCATTGGCGTTTCATTAGTATAATTCTTGGCTTATTCTACACGATGTGTCAAAATATGGGGAACACATAAACTTGCAAATACTGAACTTTGGTAAGAATTCTGCAAAGCACTTGTTTTCTCCATGGCCCATTCTTTTGTTATAAGGTTCTGTATGTTGCACACATCTTAGCTGATGCTTTTAAATCATTAACCAATGTTGTCAAGGGTCATATCAAAGATCAGAGTTAGATTTTCATTGAGATGAACAAGTCCAAGGTCTTAGAGAAGTTGAATAGCAACTCTGGTTGTAATTTGTCTGCCTTTCTGCAGCATGATCCCCAGAGCCAACCTTTAGATTTAGTCTTAGACAAGTTGAATAGCAACCCTGTTGTAATTTTATCTGCCTTCTGCCAGGCATGACCACCAGAGCCAACTTTAAGATAAGGTCTTAGACAAGTTGAATACCAACCCTGGTTTGCTAATTTGTCTGCCTTTTCTGGCAGCATGATCCACCAGACCCAACCTTTAGATAAGGTACTTAGACAAGTTGAATAGCAACCCTGCGTTTGTAATTTGTCGCCTTTCTGCAGCATGGCTCCACCAGAGCTTTTTAGATCTGTACCCATATGAGTTTCAATGTCACTTAATGAGGGACAGTTTAGGTCAGAATCGGTCGCTATATTCACGGTTCGCTATGTAATGACCTTGTTTGCGATTACAATTATCACTAAGTTATATGTGGCTGATTTGTATCATACCCTTTGTTAGACTATCATTTTCGTACTAGATTTAACGACGGGTAACCCCGTTTACTAAATGTTTTCGACTACGGGTTCACGGCGGGTGGGACCGGTCAGCAGGATGCTTACTCCTCCATGGCACCTGATCCTGTCTTCGCTTTTGTCAGAGGTCCGTGTTGCCAACAGTCGATTTTGTATATAGTTTTTTGGGACTATGATTTACGTTTAAAACATTTTACTCCATTTTACATTCATGAATATGACAATGAAAAATTAGGCCACAGTTTTCTCCGCTTGAAAGTAGCGAAAAGAAATTTTAGTCCAGTTGGATCACTGTACTAGTGTATTTAGAGGTCTAGGATGAAGCAAAAGTTGTGGCCTAGGAGCAAAACCCTGGACGCTCTCCGGTTTTAGACTTTATGAAATTAACTTTTAGTGATTAATGTAGCGTTACATCTAGATACATAATAACGGAAGTTATTTTTACTAGTATCAAAAGGGGATGTGGGTCCCTCTAAGTCAAATTGTGTGTATAAATATATATTTGAACAAATATTGTTACTTTCACTTGATATGCCTACAAAATACCGGTATTCTGTTATTACCATGCACGAAGTTTCGAATAATGCATATGCTTATTTTAAACAAGGATCTGATTCTATTGAATTATACACTACACTTAATTCAATTTTGTTATTAATTAGCAGAGCTAATTCTGTTTGCAAAATATTAAGACTTGTGACATTGTATGCAGTCATCCCAGCTTAAATAAAAATATCTTTAAGATATTGCAAGCCCATCTTGTATCGGGGGAAGTAAGTAGCCAAACAGAAGAGGGGTGGGGTATAACCTTACCTTTGTGCTTTTTCTGATTTTGGAAAAACATGCAGAGATATGTGCTGGCATGATTTACAAAACGACATTGTGTACTCCTACATCTTAACCATGCCGTTAATATAATCGCATTAGCACCACTGAATACTGTAGAAGATTGGAAAAATAGTTTGTCCATGAAATTTGGCAGGTGTGGCATACCTCATGCAGCTATCATTTACCAATCATGACTTGTTCAACTCGAAACGTCCAAAGGCAAAGGCCTAAATGTTGAATTCCCTCACCGGCAAATAGTGTAATCTCCATATGAGTTCGAGATATAAAATCAAACAGGACGATTTCAGCTTTCCCATCGCAACTTTCGATATATTATGTGCAATATATCCATCCTCACCTGCATATGGGTGTATATCTTCTGAATTATTCGATACGCAAAGAGTGTTCTGCGTATGATCAGTTTATTGAATCGAGTCAGTTTTTTTTTAAGTTGTTGCAGGGATTTCAACATTCACGTTTGAAGGCAGGATTTCACAAATTCTTTAGTCTTTTTCCAGTATGGCCTGCCTTGGGTCAAATGCTGTCTGATGTTATTTAATAGCAATTGTTTAAGCCGTTTTCATTACACTGATTTGACTACGGATTGCTCCGTTTACCTGATAGAGACTATGGGATCAACAGGGGATGCTTACTCCTCCTAGGCACCTGATACCACCTCTGGTGTGTCCAAGGGTCTCTGTTTGTCCAACTCTTACATACAGCCAACAATCAATATTTGTTTTATTGATCCATGCATACATGTACAGAATAATTGATATCAATGTACGCTGTTAGCGTTTTATTGGCTGGATAATGGCACTACAGTTACGTCATTTCCCATAGACCTGTACCTCACAGACTTGAAAAACTGTTTCCGAGTGCAATGTGAGAGTCACAAAGCGCCCTCTGGTGTATGATTTACACAGGACGAGAATGCGGTCACGTACGATGGCAGGTCCTGGGTAGAAACCACAAGTGTTGTTCTTCACGTCATCAGAAACAGTTATCATGACATTCTTTAATCTCGTATATGCTAGTAAAAAACCCATTAAACATTACATATCACTCTGATACATAAACAACGAACATATTTAGAATAGAGAATGACTGGGGGAAATTATATCATTTGGATAAATACTGTGGACTCATTGTTCGTGGGGGACCAATTTTCGTGGATTTCGTGGGTCACCCTTACCCACCAATTTAGGTCCCCACGAACATGCTTTATTTTCCTTTTAATCTTTTTAATTATTATGCTGTTCGCATTATTTTTCAATTACCCACGGAATCACGTCCCCACGAACCAGCAAAATTTTGGTTACCCACGAACATCGTCTCCCACGAATTAAAATTATTCTGCAGTACGAGATAAAGAGATATAGATACATAAAGAAATACATTTCTTATGTGGTTAAAATCATCTAAGTTAAGAAATCAATGAATAGAGAGCGACATGCAATTTATTCCAGTACGATTTGTAACCTACCACAACACTCTTGTCTGGAGTAGATCAATACATCCAGGATATCAAACCTCTGTAGAAGATCTATTCGAAACCATGGATTATGTTCCCGTTTTGTGTGAACAAGGTAGTAAGGAGCCCTTGGACATTTAAGAACATTGTCAACCGCATTCTGTGACAGTTGCGTGTAATGGTGTTTCGAACTCATGGATGTAGGTTTTCCAACTGCAACTACAAAACGTTGAGTCGAATACATGTCTTTTAGATGAATGTATTTTAAAAAAGTATTTCGAAATAAAAATCGACATGGTACAGTAATGGGATACATTGCTCAGGTTGCAGCGCGAGTTATTTCCCCCTGAATACAGTGAATTACAGGGGGCGCATAATACGATGCGGTCCTCAAGTGATTGCGTCATTATAAGATTTACTATTTCTGATTGTAATTAAGTGCGTGTAATTACAGACAAATGATATGATTACACACTAATTTCAGTCATCATTGTGTATTTATGTGTCGCTATGTGATTCCCATTGCAATTTGCGGCATCTAGAGATCTTTATACTGTAGATCAGGGTGTCTTTAGCATGATTTGCTTTTTTTCAACGACCAAAACAAAATAGATATACCAGGCCATAAACTGGTTAAAAATTAAAAGATTTATAGCACAGATATTTAAACCCGGGGGAGGGGGGGGGGGCACTAATTATTATGTACTAATAGATAGGACGTGCTAGGTAGCTTTTCCACTACAGAATATGAAAAGGTGTAGAAATCAGCATGAATAATTATTAAATATGAATAGCCTTCTAATTTAATTTGATCCAGCTGCTGATTATGAATGATGATTTGGTAGTTCTTGTTTGTCATATGGGAAAACAACGTCGGAACCCACGGGTTTTCTCTCCGGTATACTTGAGAAAACCCTGGGTTCCGACGATGATGGGAAAAGGTCACCATTTGAAACAGAAAATTATATGAATGTATGAAAAGGTGGGGGTCTGCAATGTCAGCGGCACGTTCCTACGGCCTGGGCATAAAATTATGACCCCCCTCCCCCTCCCGGACATAGTGGTTAAAAGGAAATCAAATGCAAACAGACAGTGAAATTTTTTTTTTCAATGAAAATTATTTCAGAATTTAGCTGGATTTGAAATTTAGACTTAAGTATATTCTCAGTTTATGGTCTTGAGGCCTGCAATTACATGTGCGACAAATGTACGTGTACAAGTGTACACATGTGATTATTTCACACTGCTGACGAAAACATGTGTACATCGGGCGTCAATAAACGGAAATATACTCACTCACGTATGATTTAATATTCTAAAATTAAATTTTGTGTAAATCAACTTTAAACACACACACACACACACACACAGAGAGAGAGAGAGAGAGAGAGAGAGAGAGAGAGAGAGAGAGAGAGAGAGAGAGAGAGAAGAGAGAGAAGAGAGAGAGAGAGAGAGAGAGAGAGAGAGAGCCTCTCCCGACAACGCACTATTTCTGTTATAATTACAAAGTTGGTAATTTTTACAAGCAAAGTTTCATCGTATAGTTTGCTCCTCTTCTTTCCTAAATAGTGGTATATTGGAGGAACGTACGATATGATTTAAATTAAGAAGGACCCCCCCCCCCCCCAACTAACAACCACCTCCACACACACCACATGCATACACACACGATATAGTATTTAGAGCTTTGAGATTTGTTATATTTGTCTGCTCTTTGCTTGTCAAAAATTTTAACATTAGAACCTGGCGCCACCCCCCCCCCCTTCTTTGTTGAATTTAATAACAATGTTCCCGTTGTTTTCAATGTGATTTTATTTTTAAATGTCTATTAATATCTTTTTTTCAAATTACTCCTGTAAATTCTTGGTATTAATTATATTTGGCATAATTATAAACATCAAATTTGGTCACCACCCCCCCCCCCCTTTCCTATCACTTCAAAATGACGAATGTGCATTCTAAGAATTTTCTATATAAAATCTACTAAACAAACCTTGTATGATTAGAGTATGATACAATCGGTTAAAAAATAATAAATGTTTTAGTACCGTAGGCTTTACAATACTATTTTATCTTATGCTTAGGACCCCATCGATTAGCACGCCCCCTACTTCCGATGTAAGGGCAGTAACTGCAAAAATGAATGCCATTAGAAGTGTGCAATCGGAAGATGTACGATGGTGAGTTAGAAATCAGGTGTGACGTATCCAAAAGGGGTAACGGGAGAACATGCACTGAGATTGATTGATTGATTGATTATTTACTGTTTTACGCCCCACTCGATAATATTTCCCTCATAAGGAGAAGGCACCATTGCCGGTGAAGGGCTTCAAAATTTAGGCCTATGTTCGGCACTCAGGGCATTTGAGCAGGGAGGAATCTTTTTCGTGCCACACCTGCTGCGACACGGGACCTCGATTTTTCCTGTCTCACCCGAATGACTGACCCATTCAGTCGCCTCTTACGTTACGCAAGGGGATGCTGGGGACCTATTCTAACTCGGACCCCCACGGGTCACATGCACCGAGAGGCATAGGGGAAGAGAACAAAGAAATATATGTACACGCATCCATTTTTCAAAGAGAGGGCATATCGATGTTTGTGCTCCTCCAACGTTTTGAATGTTATTTGTTGTGTAGTTATCACTTAAATACTGTAAAAGTGGTTATTTACGCTGGGGGTTAAGTATGCTTTTTTTCATGCCCAACATCGCGTGGGGGGGAAAATACGCGGTCACTGAATGGATTATATAACATATATGCTATTTATATGTATGCGCGTGGGGAAATTTACGCGCTAATTACGTGACCGCGTAATTAGTGTAAATTTCCCCCACGCGTAAATAACCACTTTACAGTAGATCAAATTTAAATAAGGCCTGTTTTGTTGTCATTATAGTTGTTTTTCTGGGAAGTTTATTATTTGCCTCGTCATATTATGCACATTTTTTACAAAGAGAGTCGCTTTCGGCCAACCTCGGCTGATTCCGGAACCTATATCAAACCTCGGCTGTATGTCAGTATTAGATATGCGTATCCGCCCTGAAAATTAATTTGTGATCCGACCAGCTTTTAACCGTTTAAGGGAAAACACAGCGCTTGCTTATGATTCCTAAAGAGGGAGTCATTTAAACAGTGTGTTGACTTTACACTTCAGAATTGCTGCTAACACTATTTTGAATGAAAATAAACAACAACAGTTATATACATTCAATTTGACAGTTTTATATGAAGGTCAAGATTGTACGTCATAAACACATACATGGGCGCAGCCATCTTCTCAATGGCGCTTCACGTCATACAGTCGAGGTTAGTGTGAGGTACGAATATTCCGAGGTTGGCCGAGTGCGAGAGTCGTGGTTATTTCGCGGAGGTTCTGTTTTTGTGACAAGAGAATCCTCGCTGTCATGACCGATTTCGTTTTGTATTGCAGTGAAGCTACAATTCTACAATACAGTCTAGAGGTGTATACATTTTGTCGACGGGAGCTATACCAACAATGACAACAAACAAACAAACTGAGATAAACAAACAAAAGAATAAACGGGTATTTCAGAGTAAACACATCTTTAAACACGAATCAAAGAGATTACTTACCATTTACATATCCCGTTCTGCCATCATTCATCTGAATGAGAAAAGTTATAATTATATCATCTCGTTCGTCTCCTATATCAATCAATTCAAAATGCACTGATATGCTTTAACTTTAAATGAATGGAGTCCCAAAAATAAAATAATCAAAAAATAAAATAATCAAATTGAGACGATATGTCTTCAACAACTTGAGTCATTTTCTATTCTTTGCATTTCCAAATCTATAGTGATTATGATCTTTAGATTATATCCCCTTAATTTTTGGCTTTCTGGACCAAAATTCAATTTACTATATAAGTTGGTCCTTAGTTTATTTTTCAACAAACATGCAGTCATTTCTAAATTGAGAAATACCATTCGTATATCGTTTTCGTCATATTGGAAAGCAATAAGATGATTGGGGCGAGAAGACATGAGCTTTACAATCTCTTTAACATGATTGTGAAAGTGTATCTTTAAATTGTTTTGTACTTAAGTATCACATGGTTATTTTTATCATTAATAATACCTCAATAATGCATATATTATCCGTACGTACATGAAAAAAAAAATGATCTATTTACCAACTGGAAATAACTACAGGAACCTTCATTCGTGTAAGACTTTTCTTTCCCGAGATTTTTCCAACTACAACAGGCTCTGCACCGGTAAAGGTTTTCCCGAATTTTGCAAACTTCGAGCCCGATACATCGTTGATCGTCTCTACATCGATTTGAACAGGAAACGAAAGCTGAAATACGCGTTGGTTTTTCATACGCAAACAATATTTCAAGATTCTTTGATAAGGATCCCTGGAACTCCTTGATAAAATGACTGCTTACAAACTGTGCATGGAAAAGGGACGGCTTACAATACAAACAAAATAGTATAAAAGAAGAATGGCAAATTTTCATATTGGTCGATGTAACAGAAACTTAACCAGCAAACTGTTATTCCACCCTGTTGCATTGAATTTCTATGAATAATGAGTGAAGTGTTTTAAGAAAGAAGTATACGAATATTGTCGATTGATTTATAAATATTTGATTTGTCGAACAAGTGTTGTTTTTCCAGCCTGTTGCATTGAACTTCTATGAATATAAAGTGAAGTGTTTTAAGAGAGAAGAATATGAATATTATTAATTGATTTATGAATATTTGATTTGACGAACAAGTGTTGTTTGCGGTAGTTTGTTTTACTTCGTATTTGGTTTTTCTCTCCATATTGCGTTATCACTTGGATTAATGAACTTTTCAAAGGGGAAAGTTAAAAAAAAAGTCCATGATGTCTCAATCTTGATATTGTATAAGGAGAGAATAGTTATTATCTTAAATAGTTTTCCTTATTAAGAAAGTGTTTCCTTAGTCTTCTAAAATGTTATTATTAATATGTTCACAAAAATCAATGCGTATCAAAGATGATTGTGTTCAATTTTTCATAAGATGTAATGGGCAATATAAAACAATATCTCTTTTCCGCTGTAGTTCATAATTGTAATATGCGGACCGGAGCCACGTGGAGCCGAGTAGGAGCCGGAGCTACGGAGAGCCAAAATGAACCGGGCCACTGGGAGTTGATATGAGACGAAGCCACGGGAGCTGATATGAGCTTGAGCCACGAAGAACAGGGGACACGGGGAGCTGAAATGAGCCGGAACCACGAAGAACCGGGACACGGGGAGCGATATGAGCTGGAGCCACGAAGAACAGGGGACACGGGGAACTGATATGAGCCGCGAGCCACGAAGAACCGGGGACACGGGGAGCTGAAATGAGCTGGAGCCACGAAGAACAGGGGACACGGGGAGCTGAAATGAGCCCGGAACCACGAAGAACCGGGGACACGGGGAGCTGAGATGAGTCGGGGCCACGTGGAGCCGTGTAGTACGAGTTTGAGACACGGGGAGCCGAGCTGTAAGAGTTGGAGCCACGAAGAGTGTCAGCTGCATCAAAATGCCTCAAATGATGACGTTTAATACATTGTTACTTCGCCATTTTATATTCTCTTGTACATAATTCATTTTATATGAAAAGTCAACTTCAATTTACCAATCAGCATATAAATATATTGAAATATAACATTATTTTTTCAGAAAGATCACTGGGGGTGCCCATCCTCTTCTTACTGTATATTATACATGTACATTTGGTTGCACGCTACAATAACACTTGCCCAAACACAGTATGGGTTAAATAAAAAACAAGTGAGCCCTAATGATGTCTGGACCTGCGTCGCTTGCAGTTATATACATGTAATTTACAATATTTTGTAAAAAAAAGATATCTGTCAGTTCAGAATGATATTAAATCCCTTAAAACCATATGAATTTCGGAAATAAGCTGAATTGATAAGCTAATATATGATGATTTTTGAAATATTGTTAGTTCAAAGGGTCATGCCATTTATGAGGATTTTTGCATATTTTCTAAGATTGAAGAGGCATAACTTCCATAAAAGTTTGAGAATCAATATTTCTGCTAATATGTACAACAACATACAAAAAAGGCAAAATTAACATATGTTCAAACGTAATCATAATCCAAAAACTATACAAAATCGAGTGTAGGGCAACACGGACCTCCGACAAAGCGAAGGTAGGATCAGGTGCCATGGAGGAGCAAGCACCCTCCGCTGACCGGTCACACTCGCCGTGAGCCCTTAGTCGAATAAAGTAAACGGGATTACCGTAGTCAAATCTAGTAGGAAAATGACAGTCTAACAAAGGGTATAAAAACAAATCAGTCAACATATAACTTAGTGATAATTTGTAATCGCAATCAAGGTCATTAACCGACCGTAGAATTTGCGAAATGATGACTTTAAACGAGATTTCGTTATAACCCCAGCATCAACGTTTTTGTTAAGTAGTTGGCCTCGCTTTAAAAAGTCCGTACCGCATAGCATGCTCTTGCGTACGAATCAACTGGGAGATATACACACATAAGCAGGTGATAGTGGTATATTACTACATAGAAAAGGAAAGTTGACGATTGCAAAGTTAAAGTCTCTACACTTATCATATAATGTAGTTGTCAGTCTGCCATTAGAGTCAATGTTAAGTAAAATATCCAAATATGAAAGCAGATATGTCAGATTCTGTTGGTGTCCTTTATAATCGAGTTCTTCGGAATATATCAAATGGACATAATTATGAAAATTATGATTGTTAATTGATAACACAATCATCTATATACCTATATGTAAGGTTGAAGGACACGGCAAGTTTTTTGTTTTTATCCCGTAACAGTTTCTGTCAAAATTCTGCTTACATATGAATATAAAAAATAAGTCTGCCGATAAGGGGCACAATTAGTGCCCATATGATGTTCTTGCTGTATTACCAAGTTTCGTTGAATTTGCGTTTGGGTGTTTACAGAGGAGTTGTGATGACAATATCATTTATGAATGCAAACTCCTCTGGAACTACCCAACAAATTCAACGAATTTTTTAGTGTACATAAGAACGTCATATGTAGTTGTAAATATCAGCAGAAATATTGATCCTCTAAATTTTATGGAACTTATGCCCCTTCAAACTTAGAAAATTTGCGAAAATATTCATAAATGATATGTCACACAAC
Organism: Ostrea lurida; assembly: GCA_903981925.1. Taxonomy (NCBI): domain Eukaryota; kingdom Metazoa; phylum Mollusca; class Bivalvia; order Ostreida; family Ostreidae; genus Ostrea; species Ostrea lurida. The sequence goes on along the minus strand of CAJDSM010016993.1, from coordinate 25,325 downwards.
TCCTCTGAAACAACCCAACCAAATTCAACGAAAACTGGGATACAGCAAGAACATCATAATGGGCACTAAGTGATTTTCACAACCCGAATTCTTTCGCTTTGTTATTGTTGAGCGTCCGTCAATCGATTGTGACGTCGTCTGCAACGTCACGGTTTGAAGAAGCAGGAAATTCTGTTACACTTAGTTTTCACTTCATAAAGAACAAAATGCCCTTGGAATAACCTCGGTGACAAAAACAATGTCTATGTACCTCAAGTTTACAGTTCGAAGTGAGTGTTGCAGTTTTCTATTGAGTTGACCCGTTGGGATTGACCTACCTAATTTGCAGTTTCTTATGAAACCTCAAGCTACGATTCATATTCGTTTTCCGAACCCGTGTTATTGAACCCGGAAAACAGTACATTGTGTGATAAATTAATATGAGATGCCATTTGTGGGAGATTTTATCTGGAAATAAAAGACATGTTTAATTTTAAGGTTCTCAGCCACTCAGTCGAGTACTTTGTGACAAACTTGTTCTATGTTCAAAAATATTCTAAGGTTGCGGTCAAACAGAAGTGGGACAGCGCAGTTTCGAAAACTGCGCTTACACGATAACAGTACTCCATTTACTGATGTTCTTGTGGCAAATATCAGGAAGCTGCTGTGTGGTTCCTGAGAAAAGTGGGACTGAAGATTATTTTGTAAAAATTTTTGTTCCATGTAAAAATATTAAAACTCACAAACGGATTGACAGTGATGTCAAGATTGAATAACTGTGATTTACACGGATAACAGTTCTTCCATACTGATGATCATTGTAGCCAATATTATCAGGAAGCTGTCTCTGTGGTTCCTGAGAAAAATGTGACAGAAAAATTTTGTGACTCTGACGCCAGATGACAATGGAACAAGATGACTCATAGTGATCCCTATATGTCGCTCTGCTAACTAATTCACCAGACAACACAATGAGTGATGTAAGTAGACAGAATTGTTCTTTGTATAGTCTCTATATCGAGATGCGATAAGGATGCTTTTAGTTGCTATCGATTTAATAATTTTCTTGCCGATTTCATCGAACACTAGAAGGATATCTTAACTTGTGATGGAGGGGACCATTAGTACGGTTAGAATATTCTTTAACTTGCCTAATTACTAGCAGCACAGCACCTGAAATTGGATTTTTGTTACCCCCCCCCCCCATTGTTAATAAGGAGGATATGCTCTGGGCGAGACGATGGCATAGATACGCCAGTACAGATTTCAATGGGTATATATTCGGCAGGGTTAGGTACTGTCCTTTAAATGCAAAATTGAGGGATATACAATATTGGGCATCCTTTCCACTTGCATAAGTGGTCGCATAGGTACCAAGTCTTGGTGGTCCTAGCCCAAAATACAGTTTGATCTCTGTTTGCGTGGTTGGTCTTTCTTAATAGCTGATCTTGGACCTTGGAACCTTTTGAAAAAAACAATAGGCACTTCTGCTGCGATCATGGTGATCAGACTGTACAAGTTTGTATGATCCTGGAGCCAATGGTTTTGGTCTGTATCCTGCCTTACAACTTTTCCTACTAAGTGATGACACTACGACCTTGACCTTTGATCTTCTTCTCATCATGGTGATCAATTTTACCAGTTGTAAGATCCTGGATGCTTACAGGTTCGGTCCATATCTGCCTACAAACGATTTTCCTCTAAGTGACATTACGACCTTGACCGTTGAAAACATTTATGCATCACTTCTCTCATCATGGTGATTAACTGTACCAAGTTTTAAGATCTTAGCTTACGGTTTAGCTGCGACAAGTAAGTGCCGGCACAGACGAGGATGCAGGGATGGACAAAGCTATTCCATAATATGTCCCGTTTTTGACGTGCGCATAACAATATCAAACCCGGGACAAGAAAACATGTAAAAATGGATACAGCAAGTGTGATTTCATTGTGATAGGATGCAGCA
>CAJDSM010016993.1:0-23355 GCA_903981925.1 Ostrea lurida | reverse complement strand
GATGACAAGCTTATTGGGACGAACGGACGGAATGACCCGACTCCTAAACCTGCTTCCGTCGTTGGCGACGAAGGTAAAAACTGACGAAAGAAAAATAACAAGATTGACTATAGCAGAAGATGAATATGTTAAGCTTCAATACAAATCCTCAAAAAAAAAAAAAAAAAAAAAAAAAAAAAACAAAAGAAAAGAAAAGAAAAAAAGAGTATTTGGCTGTTATTTGGAGATTTTGGCACATTTTCCAATTCTCGTTCTATTTTAGCCACGGTTATGACATTGGCTGGTAACATTCCTCCCATTGTTCAGCCAGACAAACTGACAGGCACATATTTGTCTGAAAAAGAAATCACTGACACTTACAACCTTACTAATAGTTATGAATAATATAAATATGGTCGATTTTCTTAATTCTGTAATATATATCTCCTTAATTTCGTGAATCGCTCTTCTTCCAGGCACCCAGTCCCGCGTCCGTGTTTGTCCGACTCCTAGTTTGTATTCTGTGTAGGCTTTATAGTATTGGTGATCGTTATCTTTACGTTTTCCTTATTTTAATTTCAGAAAATAACATGTCAAATACCAAAACCAGGAGTTAGGAACCATTAATCATACTTAAGACAACAAGAATATCACTACATTGATTGTTGTTACTCGGGATATTTATAAAAAAAAGTTATTTTTTCTAGGTCAAATGAGCCACTTTAATGACCTATTTTTATGGACCCGAGATTGTCGCCATACAACGTCCATCGTGCATTAACAATGGGCGAGTTCGATCACCGACCACGCTCTCCTTAGTTTGACTAATTTGCGATCGAATTCACTTTTAATACAGTTGCAGGATATGACGTCAAAATTGACACCATGGTCCAAACAACGCTTTTACCATGGGTAGTTTAGTTCCAACATGGCGGAGTAAGTCAGTTTTCCGAATTGTGCATTTCTTACTTTTTGCAATAGAGTATTTCCCTACGATTCTTCGACGCAGATATTAAATTGCATGGTTTTTGGAGTGATTTTCTGAGTTCTTGATAATCATGTAAACGCTTAAAAATGCAATCAATCTGTATTAAAAAATAGCCTGAGATTCTTCTGACCTCGACCTGCCTAAATGGGATATAATAGCCTGTTTGGGAAATAATGCCCCGAACAGGATATACATTTTCAGTGCCCAAAATGGAAGAGGGGATATTGTAAATCACTAAATTACTATCATTTGAATTTTTCAACACGTCGAAAACCTTCCATGTTGTTTAACCAATGTGAGTTCGCACTTTAACTTATCTTTATTTCCGTGAATCTACTTTGGTTCATGGTCCGGCGAACTCGATCAATGAAAAAATGGAAACAAATGCCAGCACAGGTATAGTATGTGAAATGATGATACAGCTGTGTACCAGCACTAAGGGAATATCGTCAAATTCCACAAAGGTTTTCAAGATGGATAAATGATATGAGCCTCAAATAGAGATAAATTAAGAGCCATACCATGTAAAAGGACTACAAAGTGCACGTACCAGGAGAAAATAACACAAGACTGACCAAAACTAGAAGATATAATGCTTTGACTTTTGATACAAAACCGCAAAAATAGTATTTTAACAGTATATAAGCAGTAGAGGAAATTGTTCAGCTATTGTGACTAATGACGCTTTTATATAATATCCAGGTGGGCAATAAGGCATATGGGGCTTTTGTTTCTTAGAATTTGTATATATCATTATTATTTATTTTAAGTATTATTACATGTAAGTAGTAAAGTACAGTTAGATCGACAACCTGGTAATGATTCAATGAAATTAAATCGATTTTATATTTTGTTCACACTGTAATTGCTTCAAAATTAAACAGTACTATGCTGCAAGAATTGAAGTGGAAAATTTTCTTTAGAAATGCACTATTACATTATATGTCACTATGGAGAGGACTTGTGGGGGTTCGGGTTAGAATGTGTTTCTAGTACCCCTGGCGTGTCATAAGAGACGACTAAATGGGGGCGATACTTCGCATGAGAATCTGTATACATCATTATATATTTTGTTATGATAATGCTTTCAGAGCAAAAAGGCCCCTGTCATAATTATAAAGTACATTCAGATCGACAACCTTGTCATAATTTAATGAAATTGATTCGTTTTTATATTTTGTTCAAATCTAGACTGGTAATGCTTCAAAATTAAACAGTACTATGTAGCAAGAAATGGAGAGGTGCATTTTTGTTCTTAAGAAATGCACTACTACATTTCAGGTCACTGTACTCTTCGTGGAGAAGACCCGTGGGGATCCGGTTAGAGTAGGTCCCCAGCATCCCCTTTGTGTGCCGTAAGAAGCGACTGAATGGGGCGGTCATTCGGATGAGACAGGGAAAACCGAGGCCCCGTGTCACAGCAGGTGTGGCACGAAAAGGATACATGTACCACCGTGCTTAAAGGCCCAGAGTGCCAAGCATAGACCTTTTACCGGCAATGGTGACGTCTCCACATGAGTGAAATATTCTCGGGTGGGACGTAAAACAGTAAATAATCAATCTTCGTGGAGAAAGTGAAGATACAGTGGAAAGTCTCTTAAAGAAAATTAGAACATGGCTACATGTACGTGTGCATGTATCCAATACCCTAAATCATCAGAGGCGCGTAGCTACATGTACATGTGGATGGGGAAAGTTTTCTGCATCAAAGAAATTTACTGTGGTACTAGAAAACTGAAAAAGCCAGCAAGAGTCCCGCTGAGGCAAATATTTTAATATACACATCTGCATATGGTGACAAACAAATGTGCAAAATTTCAGTTATGTTCAATTTATAGGTTTTAAGTTTTACTGTTCATAGAATATGAATTGTCATTTTTCAAACCAACTGACCCATATAAAACCAAATTTCAGTATGCATATCTACGAATGATAATAAATAATTGTGCAAAACGTCAGGTATGTACAATGTATACATTGGTTTTGAGTTATAGTGTTCATAAAATAGAATTTGTAAAATCTGCGAATTTTCATGAAAAATGAAGTTTCTCCAAACAAATTGCTCCCTATAAAACCAAATTTCAATACACACATCTGCATATGGTAAGAAACAATTGTGCAAAATTTCAACTCTGTACAATGTACAGGTTTAGAGATTTAGTGTTAACAACATTGATGACGGACAGACGGTCGGACGGACAGACTGACAAAGTGAAACTAGACGCATCTGTTGACGCGAGGCCCAAAAGCTACAGATGTACTTACTGACAAACGGCTGTTGGAACATTTGGACAACTCTCAACTTGACAAGGAGCCGCAAAACAGGTGTCATTAGGACAAACTGCAAATGATAAAATTATCGAAATAACTTAGTAGCTATCAGCCTTTGAGAACCATGCCCTGTGAATCGATAATATGTTATTTACAAATGGCTCCACCTATTAATACATGTATATGTCGTGCCAAATTCGCGAAATTGTAGCCAATTTCACGTAGTCGGCAAAGAGCTGCCAAGAACACGAAATGAGCAACACTTTGCTTAAACCACGACTTCTTCGTAAGTTTGCTCATTACGTGAAATCGACTGCCGATTATGCGTAAAACGCAACTGATTTCACGTATTTTGCAAGTTGATCTTCACGTCTGAATAAGCAAGATTTGTTTCTAACATATAAATACATAAAATACATAGAATTCATAGATAAAGTTTTTAATGCAAATAACTCTCTTGGAAAACAGTTTCTGTACAAGACAAGTTGCAAAATTTTATTTGTTTTTGCACTTGGCGTTTTTCGGGTGACAGTGGCTGTTGCAAAGACTCCCCCCCCCCCTTTGTCAAAATTGACATCAAACAGTTCGGTCTTTGTGTATATATATGTACTTTGGGTGCTCGTCCTCATCATTTCTCGACCGCTGAAAACGAACCAAAAAAAAAAAAACACCTTATGTAGTGAGTTGCCTGTCAGTCATTTACCTATATTCTAAATTTGAACGACATACGATCAAAACATACAGAAAAACAGACAGACAGAAGGAGAGAGAGAAAACTTTTTTTTATATGATAGTTCAGTCCGAGTTTTTTGCACATTCACTCCAGTCAGAACATCAAACATTGTACAGTAGTCTGTACAATTGTATAGTAGGCAGAGAAGAACGTTGATTACAGATTTTTTTCTTTTTCAACTTCTTCATAAAAACGCTCCTTTTATCTTGCGTTCACTTTTCTCATCTGATCGTTTCTGATTTTGAACTCTGAATTCACATCAATTCCGTGTTTCTAAACTGATACCTGCGATACGCTTCAGTACAGTATAACGCTCAATGAGTTCAAATCACATTACATTCAAAGCCAGGGAAACAGGGTTTTTCAAAGTGATCATGTTTGTTGAGCTGCTGTTGAGTGTGACTATTAATTCTATGTATCTTTTATATTCATGTGACGTCGGTGGCCAAGTGGTCTGACTCTCGACCGAGAGGTCTTGAGTTCGAATCCTGGCTGCAGCAGGGCCGACGTTTTGTCCTTGGGAAAGGCATTTTACCCAAATTTCCCAGTTGTAAAAGGGGTACCTGGCTATAGACAGTGAAAGATCTTGTCAGAATGTTAGTATTCTAGCGCCTGAACGGCAGCTGCACTGAGAAGATTCTGGATTGTTAAGGTCTGCTAGGGTAACAATGTATTGTAAAGCGCTTTGGGTACTGAGGTAGATAAAGCGCTATATAAAAACCAATCATTATAGAACCATTCATGAAATAAATCTTGTTTATTTCACGTACAAATCAACTTGCAAAATACGTGAAATCAGTTGCGTTTTCCGCGTAATTGGCAATCGATTTCACGTAATAAGCAAACTCAAGAAGAAGTTCAACATATCTACGTGTTTTAAGCAAAGTGTTGCTCATTTCGTGTACTTGACAGCTCTTTGCCGACTACGTGAAATTGGCAATACACTTGCCAAATACGCGAAAAATGCAATTTCACGAATTTGGCACGACATATGTATATGTTACGCCTACTCCATGTAATTGCTCATTTCATCAAATAGGCAGATTTATGCAGAACTCATGAAAAACGTAAGCAAATTGCCTTTTTCATGAAATGGGCTAAACCCCTGCTGATTTCATGAAATAGGCAAACATATATTGCCTAGTATATGAAATAGACAGAGTGTAAATTCTCAGTTCGACTCTGAATATGTACTTTGCCTATTTCAGGAAATCAGTAATATATGTAATGGAATTTACAGGTTTCCCCACCTCACCTCTCTTTCTCTCATTATAACTTCAATCGTTTGGGAACTCTTCATTCATTTATTTCTAATTCTAAATAATTATTCTAATCTAATCTAGATCTGTTTGCCTATTTCATGAAATCGGCAGGAGTTTTGCCCATTTCATGAAAAAGGCAATTTGCTTGCCTTTTTTATGAATTCGGCAAAAGTCTGCCTAATTTATGAAATAGGCAATTACATGGATTAGGCGTAACATATATACATGTAACTACATGCAAATGCCTAGGCGAATGCGAGATTATGTTTCTAAAGACCCCGCCAAACAGCAACTACGTACAATTTGCGCATATTCCACGCATGAAATTTTTGTCACTCTTGACTCATATGCGATACACGTAATACTTAAGTGTTTCATTTGATTTTCAATCGTCGATGTACGCGGATATTCATCGAGAGTTTCGGCAGACGGGTCTCTACATGATTTCGGTTTTGACCTGCTCACAATTTTTGATCGGTTGAAAAATGCGCAGTTCATGCGTATTTTACGTTGTTTATACTCAGATCTTGTGCAGTTTTGCTTGATTTTTCCGAAATGCATACGCAAATTATTGGCTTTCCAAGACCGTTCTACATACGTTTAACGGACCCTTCACGCATGTTTCACAATTGTATAACTTTTATATTGCTTATCGTAATAAAATTACGCATTTGACGCACGAATCACTAATGAACCGCAGGTAAACAGCGCAATAATCGCGCAAAGTTCACGCACGATTCGCGAATAATGTAGATTTACATGCTCATTGTGTGATTTATTCGTACTTCTTCCGTGGTTATAACGTGGTTCATTCGTGATACATCATACACTGATTTGACTACGGATTACTCCGTTTACCTGATCAAAATTATAGACTCACGGCGGGTGTGACCAGTCAACAGGGGGTGCTTACTCTTCTTAGGCACCTGATCCCCACCTCTGGTTGTGTCCAGGGGTCAGTGTTTCCTCAACTCTTGGTTTTTGTATTATATTTGGACTTAGGAGGCTGATCACTGTTCGTTATCTTTGGCTTTACATCTGTTAAACGTTTCTCAATTTTCCACGTATGACTAAATTCCATTCCAATTCCATCCCTGGAATATGCATAAATTGTACGCAGTAGCTTTGCGACAGGGCCTTAAACTTGATATTGTTTTTAGTAATGAACGACAGATAGACCTTTATTACAAAGAGACACACACAGATTTTGCCAATCATCGTTGACGTAGAACCAGGATTTAAAAAAAAACCATTTACTGTACCAGATTAGCACAGTGTTTCAAATAAATCTTTTTTTTTTCATTGTTGCATAATTATCAGCTAATTTCTTAATAAAACAGGGGAAATTTACGCATTCATTTAACAATGTGATAGAAGGACAGATGCTTTTATTACATTACCAAATAGCTTAAACTTTTCGCTTTAAGAATTGACTTACCTTTAGGATTACAAGTTCTCTGGCAAAGAGATTGTCGTTTAAATTTGTTGGCGTTTCCTCCACAACGGCCGTAAATAAACGGGATACATCTTCTTTGTGTGGCGTCGTAGTAAAAACGTGGACATCGTCCCCGACAAGGGCCAACGCTTACAGGCAGTACGCATACGCCATGTGCTGACCAAAAAACAATAAAATATGGTTATTTCAGGATTGGCAGTTTATACTATTCAGGTCAACTGAAAAAAGACTAAGTGGGAGAGCTTTGGCAATTCAATTACCTTTCCAGAGCTTTCAGTCCAATGGATGACAGTTTCAAATGATGACCCCTCCCCCAAATGCATATCACATTGCTCACTAAAATATCCCCGCTACCCTACCCCCCCCCTTCAGAGTGTTGGTAACCGTTCAAGAATTTCAATTGGAAACCGCAATGCTACTTTAAAGACAAGTAAGCTTGACGTTTGGACCCCAATTCGATGGGAAACATCTATGACCTATGGGTAGTTCGTATCTCTGACATGGCGACTCTAGTTGGAAAGTATAATACTCTACAGCCTGGAAACCATATTGCCACTTGCATGTCCAGTGCGCTTGACCTTTGACCTTTTGAACCCAAATTTGTTAGGGAACATCTTCATCTCATGGGTAGTTCAGTTGTATGATATGGTGACTCTAGGTGGAAAGGATAACACTTTAGAGCCCGGAAACCATATTGTTACTTCCACACCCAGAACGCTTGGCCTTTTGACCCTAAATTTGATAGGGAACATCTTCATCTCATTGGTAGTCTATATGTACATATGTATGATATGGTGACTCTAGGTGGAAAGAATAACACTTTGCAGCCCGGAAACCACATTGCTATTTCGATGTCCAATGCACTTGGCCTTTGACCTTTTAACCCCAAAATCGACAGGGGACATCTTCGTCCCATTGATACATGTAGTCCATTTGTACAATATGGTGATTCTAGGTGGAAAGAATAACACTTTAGAGTCCGGAAACCATTGCGTCTACAGACGGATGGACGGCCGGACAACTTGATTCCAGTATCCCCCCCCCTTCAACGTTGATGGGGGGAGGGGTATTAAAATCTCATTCCAAACAATATACACTTTAAAAAGAATCTGCTTTTAATGGAAATCATTGCATGAATTTATTAAACAAATAAGGCCACACAGGACCTACTATTTAAAAAGTTGTTTCTGAGAATAAACGCATGAGCAGCTACTTCACCTGCATATTAGAGGCTTTCAACTTTCAAGAATATCTAATTAAATTTCATTAAATTTAAATACCTTTCCTCTAGATGATAATCACGGAGCGTAGAGCGTAAAACGCTACATACATATTTCAGAATAATTTTGATTTATTACCAAATGAATATTAATGTCGACCATCTATTTTTTTTATTTCTCATCAAATGCTCGTGATTGTTTTGTTAAAACCGTATTAATCCATCTCAATGGGTTTTTTTTTAAATAGTCGCAAAACCAAAAATCATATAGGTATTGCGCATGCTCAAAGTCTGGACTAAAATCTCCGAGTTTACACCCAGCGATACCCCCATATGTGAAACACAATTTAGGTAAATCAAGAATTTAGCGTAAATTAGTTAGTCGGCCTAAGTTACACCCTGAATTTACACCTTTTAGTGAAACGGGCCCCATAGCTTATGATTCGAAGACGTATGAATTCAACAACAAGAACTTGTATCCTGGCCTGGATCTTCAGTCAAAACTCAGACTTAAGTGTCTGAGATTTTACTTAAATTTTGACTGTTCAAATACTGTAGAAGCACAAATATTCGTCGGGTTAAAATTTCGTTGTTTTGATTCCCAAAAAATTTCATCAGGATTGAATTTCATCATTTTAGACCGCTCTGTATTTATAAGCAGTTGGGTTAAAAATTCGTAATGGTTTTAATTTCGTTGATTTATACTACCAACGAAATTAACGAAATTTAATCCATGACGAATATTTGTGCTTCTACAGTAGAAGAAAATTCAAACTTAAGTTTGAGATTTTTTTGAGAAATTCAAGCCTGTACGTTTGCATACCTTCTGGGTATGGTGGCCGTGTATCCCCGTCCTTTCTTCCGTTAACTGCTACCTAAAAATAGATCGTGTTAAACTGCAGTCTTCAATTATATTTCGTAAAGGTCAAAACATTTAGTAATTTGTAAACATCCCCTTGTGTATTATGTTTGACTACAATTATATACATGTAACTGGTTTTCATACTAAGTCATTCGTTTGTACGATATATATCCCATTGGTATTGCCATATACGTGTAGTATCAGCAAAACTGAAAAACAAGTCTTTAAAACAGTCTATAAAATTAAATCAAAATTGAATGTCGCTCGTATTGATTCATTGTTCACCGGACATATATTTATTTGTGCCATCCATGTACAGTTCCTGTTGAAATTTAACGAGATAAAAGATAATCATCGTCTTTGGGGGATTTCAGGGAGAAAATGGGGGGAAACTCTACTCGGATCGAAACGCCGTTCCGTCGTCTGGTTCTAAATTAATTTACAAGAAATCATTTTCCGGCTATTAACGAAGCTATTTGAGAACAGTTTCTACTGCCTGTGGCAAAGAAAAAGTTGTTCCTACTGAGTAAACAACAGTTCTACCTTTGTGAAAGAGAATAATATTTCCCCTCGAACTTCTTTTATAGAGCTGCAATCGGAACATCACTCGGTCTTTTCCGTAGAAAAAAAAATCTTGGACATAATACGTCGCCATTCACGGACTACTTTTTCGTCACATGGTTATATAAAAGTCACATAATCATATTAGGGGAGGGGGATACTAACAAATTAATTGACCGTCAGAGATCTCACTTCTCTGCGAAAAGAATACTTACACAAATACAGATGAAGGCTAACAATTCACAGTCTGCTCCTCTAATCTTTTCATTTTCAAACTGACATGTCCCTGTAATATCTGTTTCTTCACTAAACACCAGTGGCGGATTTAGAGGGGGGCCCGGACAACCCCCCCCCCCCCCACCCCCCCGCCCTTTTGGTGACCAAACTAAATATTATGTATAGATATATTGCTAAATTAACCTCTAAAAGTAACTTTTAAAAGCTCTAAAACCAGAGAGCTTCCGGAGGCTTCGCCCCCTGGGCCCCCGCTTTTGGTTCATTCCAGACCTTAAGTTTGTTGGTTCCTTTTTGAACGGACCGGGCCCCTCTTTTGACAAATACTGGATCCGCCACTGAACACTGCTTCACTATAACACCCCCGCTTGCACGAATTATTGTCTATTGTATTTTAGTGCTATACAGTAGCGGTTGAATGGCTTGGTATCACATACATGTATAGGCAAAGATAACGAACAGTGAAAAATCTCGTAAGTCCCAAATGATACTAGAATATTTTGTAGTTATCCCTTGTTAAGACCTCCTGATATCAGTATAAGTGTCAAGGATATTTTTTTTTATAAAAGAAATACATGTGCATGAATGCATTTTCTAAATACTTACAGTTCAAATGCCAAAAAGGCCGGTGATTTTGATACGAAAATGAACTTTTTTGTTTCCGATGCTCCGACGCGTTTTGAAGTAAAAAAAAAAGGACTTTCTGTGATATTCAAAGATTCTAGAAGTATCTATAATGGATCAAAATGTGACTCTCCACTTCAAAACTTTTATTGTGAATTGAACATCGAATATTTCACCAGTTACATGTACATAGAAAGTTGTTTCATTGAAAAGATACGAACAATTAAAATTATATGCGATGCGGGAATGTGGTGTTTTTTTTTGGGGGGGGGGGGGGGGTGCATAGGTCAGTTTACAGTTGTGATTTTACATATTTTCCGCTATTGATGTCTTCACGTAAAGCTCGATAATTCGAAGTCAAGATGGCTGTATGCAAATTAACCAACTGATTAAAATTTGTCCATATGCAATGGCAAAATTTTCTATTTCAAGAAGCCTCTATATAGTGTGCCCTTGTCCTGCTTTCGAGAACCTCACAAATAAACTTGATATACAACTGCAAATGAATACTTCAAAACTGACATGGTATTGCAAATGACGTGGTTTTGAAGTTATGTTTTTCGTCTGTTGGCATAGGCCTCCATCCTGTTGCCAATGGCTACATATATAGCTAATAATGTAATGGATTAATCATAAATGATACTAGAAATATTCTGGTATTACCATGCGCATTGATTTACTCTTTCAGTTGTTGATACATATAAATCAAATAATTGAATTAATGATGTAATTAAGTTAAAAATTGGCTATTAGGCCACACCAATTTGTAAAATAGTTCTTCGAATTTGAGGCAGCGAGGCGAGAGGCGAAAATTATTTTATAAATATTATTTTTCATTTTGGAGATAAAAATTTATGAGGCGAGCGAATACAAGAAATATAAATATTATTTAATTGAATTATACGTAATTTCAATAAGCGAGCGCTTACAAATAAAGATCCAAAATCATTAAATCATTTGCTTACCAAATGAACTTAATATTTTCAATTAGTATTTTGAAGTACCATATATAAAAATTAAAGAAAGCTTAAAAACACCGGATTACAATGTCAAGAACTTTCTCAAGGGCCTGCGTTTCTGTCACATGTCAACCAAGTGTATCAAGATTTGTTGTGCTTGTTTTGGTAAAAAATGTCGGAAACATTGTGGAAAAAATTATTTGGATAATTTGGACATGCGAGCGAACATTATTTTTTGATAATATCGCATATGGTAGCTAGTCTAATATATGCGAATTTATACAAGTGTATCTAACAATTCTGGAAATGTTGCGGCCGTGCAAACCAACCCCGGATACTACAATTTTACTATCTTCCTGTTCAAATCTATGTTTAGATCGGTAAGACGTGATAAAATTCGTCTCCGTGATATATTATGTTGCTTTTTTCATTGGGTACTACGTACACATGTGGAGCATTCTACTAAGCAAAAAATATTCCCTCTTCCCCTTGATTGATTCTGTTGCTTTTCCCATTGTGTACCATGTACACATTAGTTCATTCTTGCATGATTCTGTTGCTTTTCTCACTAGGTACAACGTACATACGTAGATCATTCTATTATGCAAACTTGGGGGTGCTGCTCGTTAGGGATCCAATCAGTTCTTAGTCGACTACCACTCTGACAACATTGGCTTGCAGGGTAATCTGGTTACTCTGCCAAAATGCCCCAATAAATTGTGTCAATCCATATATCGACTGATGTATTTCTTATTTATGTCAATTCTATACGACAGCACAACCACACACAACACAGCAGCTATCATTTAAAAACTTACACATATTCGCCTAGGATCTATCAAATCCAAGGAGCAGTTTCGGCTGCGAATGGGGCACAACCCTTCTCGAGACTGGGGTTTAGTAGCAGTGAACTTTGTCGTTGGTTATGGTATATGACCACCATCCCTGGTAACAGGCCAAGCACCAATCCCCTTCATAAACTTGTGCTTCTTTTATAATTACAAGAGTGCATGCAACAGGGCGTAATGTAAGTATACCCACTGCAGCCTGAGATGCAATGGCAAACGCCCACCGTTGTCGTGCACCAAACCCAACTTCATCCCTAGGCAATAGTGCTTGTTCGCCCAACCTTGGTTGTGGGTGTCACTTCCAAGGTCGGTGGGCTCATTAATCGTGGTCAATTGGCTGGATAAACACCCCAATTTTAGAGGACATGACTTTTCTAAAATCTATGCCCGTGCTTGTTCGCCCAACCTTGGTTCTAAACAAACACTCTGCTAGATCACTTAGGGTCATCCTTTTCTTGGGACGCTTGCATATTATGTAATTCATAGCCTAACTAATGTATACTAGGCACAGTTAATGTAATTGCTGATGTAATTATCTTGTACAGTGTGCCATCTTTAGGGTGGATGCACCAGAAGCAGTCAACACCCCGGTCAACCCCAGTCCAATTCCTAAAGAGGCTTTCAGTCGTTAGATCATGTGTTAGATGCCTCTGTAGCAACCAAATCATTCATCCTGACTCTCACCTCACACGATTCATTGCATACTTGTCGATAATGTGCTACATACACTCCACAGCACAATCGTTCATTTAGTTTTTAGGCAAACTCTCACAATGTTGACCCTACTGGTCAATTTATCGTCAACACCTTTTACAGGGCATGCAATGCAAGAGCTAGCTCCCTAGTAAAGAATCGCGATTACCCATCACGTTGTAAATTTTAAACCGTATAATTTCAGTTTTACGCACAGCATGTCGCAATCGATATGAAACTTTATTTTTTGCAGCCTTTATAATCACATTTCATGCTTCCTTGCGCATGGTCGGAATGCACTATCTACAGCAAACACTCCCCATTCATTAATACAGTTTGTTGACATGACCGTGCTACCATCTAAATACAACTAACTATCATACGTTCTATGACTGACCAGATAGGTGTAAAAACAGTTATTCATTATCCTGGCATCCCATGCCACAGCATGCCCATTTGCGGCATGTAGGCTTTCATGCAATCTCACCCTGCAAAAAAGGGGCCCTTTGTTCATTTTGGTAGAAAGTCCCTTAACTCGTTATCACTTTTGTGCAATATTAAACACGTGTTTGATTATCCTTGGGTTTGACACTACTTATTATAAATCCCATTCATTCAGAATAGGAGCAGCTACCACTTTGGTTATACGAGGGGTCTCAGGTCATTCAAGCAGCAGGGCCATGGTGCCCCAAGGTGTTCCATACTTATATTCATTAAATGTGCATGTGTCGTCTTGTTTGGCTTTAACTCATTTGTATGCCTGTATTTATTGCTACCCCAAGCTAATTCACATCACGGTTTTTTGATGCAAGTGTCTGAAAGGTGGCATCTTCAATTACCAAGAGAGCAGCAATTTGTGTAACTGCCTGACTTGGGGGTCTCAACCACAACTCAACATTTTCTCCATTTGTGGCAAGGCTTAGTTGTATGAAATTGCAAGACCTCGCCCCCAAACTAAAAACTTCTGAATTATCCATTGTGGAGCCACTATGCGAGTCAAACTACAGCAGAGTGCCTGTTGCGAATTCTAATTTCTGCTTTTTTAAGTGCAGGGTGGCCGTTCCATTAAAAATCCTCAGTTTAGTACAAATCCACGACACTATTTATGTCTCTCCCCCTCCCCCCACTTTGGTGGGGAGACATATTGCTTTTGGCCTGTCCGTTCGTGGGTCCGAGTGTCCGTCACAAAATTTGTCAACTTCTCTGAAACTACTGATCCGGTTTTGATGAAACTTGACATGTAGAAAGGATATCATATGTAGCTGTCCATATTACCAGGAAATTTTGATCCCTTAATTTTGTGTGAGTTATGCCCCTTCGAACTTAGAAATTTGCCTGAAATCTTGTCAGCGCAACACGTCTGAAACTACTGATCTGATTTTGACGAAACTTGACATGTAGCAAGGACATCATATGTAGTTGTGCATATTACCAGGACATTTTGATCCCCTTACTTTTGTGTGAGTTATGTCCCTTCGAACTTAGAAATTTACCTTTAAACCTCATAAATAACCTTGTACGCGCAATCCCTCCCAACCTGCCCATCCGATTTTTCACACACTTGATATGTAGCAAAGAAATCTTATTTAGTTTTGCATATTGCCAGGGAATTTTGATTCCAATTTTTTGGAACTTAGATTTTTGCTATAACTCCTCATAACCTTGTAAGCGCAACTGCTTTTAAACTACTCAACTGACAGCGCACGGGGGAGACATATGTTTTTGCCTCCAAAACACACTTTAATTAATTCTTTATTTCAGCTTGGTTAGGATTTGTTTAGCAACGTCTAAATTCACCAGTTGCAATGCGACTGGTTTTCCAGTCAAATTCTAGGGAAACGTCTTTACTGGCCAGCAGTGACTATTGGAGTTGGGGTGCTGCCGCCGTCACCATTGTGGACACTCCATTGGTGGCGGTTGCAGAGCCATGTTCATGGCCCTTGCAAGTGGCGTGTTTCGTCACACCCCTACTCCAATGTAGGAGTGTCAACCATCTGGAAACAAATTCTGATGTGATATTTGAACTGTCTATGAGGATCTTGTAAATACGTTATGCAGTTGACTAAACTACCATGATCCTGGTGAATGGACACCAGACTCTCCTTCCATATTATTGTATGAACATTTGTTAACTTTGACATTTAAATGATTTATTTTGTCAAATTAGTGCTTTGAATTTGATTTTCGTTACGCTTGTGCTTTTGCGATCACCCATTTGCACAAGGAGCCTCTTGATGGGCCGTCACATTTTGTGAATTTGTTATTTTCGTGACGCTTGTGCTAATGCGCATTAAACCTCTTGATGGGCCGTCACATATTGTGATTTGTGATTTCCGTGACGCTTGTGCATTTGCGATAACCCATTGCACAATAAGCCTCTTGATGGGCCGTCACTTTTGTTTTTGATTTTGTGCGAGACGGCCCTATGCATTGGTAGCCTCAGTTTTCTTCACCGCGGCCAGTAAACGCCATTATAGCAATAAATTCATAAATCATTCATTTGTGTTTTTATATCATACATCTTGGATAATATTATTTGGATTGATCAAAAATAGAAGCGAGCGAGTCCGTGGAACTAAATTACGAATTGGCGTGACCTTAGTATCATTTAATTTTATTTTACGTGATCACCTAGCGCCCATTCTCATTGGTTAAAACACCTTTTAAGAATTGAGGTGATTTTTCGATCACGTACCTGAACAACAAGTAACGTTTAATGAACATTATTTTGCTGTTGTAATATAAAATTAAATGATAAGAAATAAATCTTTTATTTTTTCGGGTTATATGCAGGTTAGCACCGAGATTTTAGACGATAAAACTTTTCATCAATTGGACTGTTGAACTTCACAATCATTTCATTGCAATATTCAGTTTTTTGAATTAAGGTTATGATGTTGCATTATCCTGGGTCCTGGTGTCGTTTTCCATAAGATTTAAAGTTTTGTTTATATTTAAAGATATAAGATTTCGTTTTCGTACAGCATTGTTTTTTGAGGTGGCCGTAAGTGATACATGTACATGAACGATTTATTATGCTAATTATAACAGAAACTTCCCGATTGTTTTCAGTGACGTTTGATTGTTCAGCAGATGCATAATAAAAAATGGAAATTAGCATATATTTTTGCAAAATTCCAGTAACCCTTGCCCCTTGTCTGCTTTCAAACAGTTTAATGGAAATAAAGCTAAGAAAGTAAATACATTTGTGTAATTTATTGGTACTACAGAGCGTCCTATA
Source organism: Ostrea lurida (assembly GCA_903981925.1). Taxonomy (NCBI): domain Eukaryota; kingdom Metazoa; phylum Mollusca; class Bivalvia; order Ostreida; family Ostreidae; genus Ostrea; species Ostrea lurida. The sequence goes on along the minus strand of CAJDSM010016993.1, from coordinate 7,425 downwards.
TAAACCGGGGGAAAATCAACGATTGTTAATGAATAATCTTTAATGAATCAATGATTTTTAGTAAATAAAACTGTCATGAATCAATGATTTTTAGAAAATAAAACTGACATGTCCCATTGTTTATACTGCTATATTAAATGATTGCATATCATCAATTGAAAGAAGAATAGCTTTATTTCTACTTGATAATGATATAAGAAATGAATCTTATATTTTTTTGGGTGATTGCAGGTATCACCGAATTTTAGACGGTAAAACTCATCAATGCGCGAAGCGCAGTTGATGAAAAGTTTTACCGTCTGTGATAACCTGCATATAACCCGAAAAAAATAAAAGATTTATTTCTTATCATTTAAATATATATTACAACAACAAAATAATATTCATTAAACGTTACTTGTTGTTCAGGTACGTGATCGAAAAATCACCTCAATTCTTAAAAAGTGTTTTAACCAATGAGAATGGGCGCTAGGTGATCACGTGAAATAAAATTGAATGATACTGAGGTCATGCCAATTCGTAATTTAGTTCCACGGACTCGCTCGCTTCTAGTTTTGATCAATCCAAATAATATTATCCAAGATGTATGATATAAAAACACAAATGAATGATTTATGAATTTATTGCTATAATGGCGTTTACTGGCCGCGGTGAAGAAAACTGAGGCTACCAATGCATAGGGCCGCCTTGCACAAAATCAAACAAAAGTGACGGCCCATCAAGAGGCTTATTGTGCAATGGGTTATCGCAAATGCACAAGCGTCACGGAAATTACAAATCACACTATGTGACGGCCCATCAAGAGGTTTAATGCGCATTAGCACAAGCGTCACGAAAATAACAAATTCACAAAATGTGACGGCCCATCAAGAGGCTCCTTGTGCAATGGGTGATCGCAAAAGCACAAGCGTAACGAAAATCAAATTCAAAGCACTAATTTGACAAAATAATCATTTAGAATGACAAAATCAACAACACATAATTTAGTCGTTATACCGCAGCTCATAAAATTCACTTTTTTAGCAAAGCCAGACCTTTTTTTTAGGGGGATACGTCAACAAGCATCAGAAGTATTTAAAAATCAGCAACATTTTTATTGATGAATTTCCTGATTAATTTGTATATTGTTTAACGTCCCGCTTGAGAAGTTTCCAATCATATGGATACGTCACCATTACCGATGAAGGGCTGCAGATTTAGGGTTATGTTCAGCGCTCATGGCCTTAGAGTAGCGATAAATCGTTATCGTCCTACACTGCTGCACCACGGGGCCTCAGTTTTTAAGGTTTCATCCGAAGGATAGCTCTTATTTAATCGCCTTTTATAATAAGCAAGGGGTACTGAGGGCCTATTATAAGTCGGACCTGGTAAATTCTATGACGTGTTGTAGACAACTTAGCGATACCTCGGTTACATGTAGCATCGGGTGCATCAAAATTGGTACTGTGTATGATTTAAATTAGCACAAATTTTAGCGGGGATGTGCTATCAAACACGTGTCAGTGTTGTGTCGCTTGCCTGCTTTAGCAGATACGACAAATAGGGATCACCATCAGTCGTCTTGCTGCGGCTGCGTCGTCTGGCGTCAGCGTCATAAACGTTTATGTCACATTTTTCTCAGGAACCACACAGGCCAGCTTCCTGAAATTTGGCACAGAGCATAAGTATGGAGAACAGTATCGTGTAACGCATGTCAACTTCCTGTTGCCACAAAATAATTTCTGTAACTTTTTTTCTCTGATACCACACAGACCAGCATCATGTTATTTGACTCGGACCATTAGTATAGAGAAACGTAGTTTCGAAACTACCGTTGATCCATTTCCTGTTTGACGCAACTTAAACATAGTTGCCTGAGAACCTTCAAATCGAATATATCTTTTTTTTCAGATATAATTTTCCACAAATGACATCTCATGATAATATCTCATCTTTCATCTAATTCATCATGTTATAATGCATTGTTATTCTTGTAAACTTGAACAAAACTAAATTCTGACAAAAACAATATAATTATTATATTATATTGTCAAAGACAGTTTGCTTTTCCCAGTATTAATTTACTCTCATTCATTAAGAATCTATTAGTACGATAAATTGGCGATGTTAACATTGTATTAAAGGTAATCATAATCCCAAAAACATAATACAAAGTGGAGTGTAGCGCAACACAGGCCTTCGAAAAAAGCGAAGGCAGAATCAGGTGCCATGGAGGAGTAAACATCCTCTGCTGACCGGTCACATCCGACGTGAACCCTTAGTCAAAATAAAGTAAATGGGATTACACATCGTCAAACCTAATAGGGAAATGACAATCGAACAAAGGGTATGAAATAAATCAAGCAACATATGAATTGGTGATAATTTGTAATTGCAAACAAAGTCACTTGATATTTTGGCAGCTTTTACCCCGCCCCTAATGCTAAAGATTTGCAAGAATCTTAGAATTTACAATTTAGTTGCGCTTGCCCTAAAAAGATACGTCATACCTAACTTAAGAAGAATCAAATGTATATTTAATATTTATATATGTTAAAAACCCTCGATGGACGTGGCATATTAATGTACTGGAAATAATGACAAAAGGTCCCTTTAATGATTAATATGACAAAAAAACCCAAACAAATAAAACAGGCAAAACAAACAAAAACAAAGCAAATAAAAAAGCCCAAAACAACCCAAACTCTTATGTACATTACCTGAATACCAATGACTGTGAATTAAATATCACTGTTCCCAGTTCTTGGATGTTGGAAAATTTATCACAAATGGGAGTTTACCTCTTTGAAAAATATGTGCATGTCTTACGGAAGTTACATATAACGAACATAGATCAATGTCCTACCTCCTATAAGAAATACAAAACAAGAGCTGGGCAAACAAGGACCCCTGGACACACCAGAGGTGGGATCAGGTGCCTAGGAGGAGTAAGTTTTATAACAATTCTAAAGAAACGTTATTAGAATATTAAGAAAATGAATTATCTTATGTTGTTTAAAACTAAAAGTAAGTTTTTATAAATCAGTTGATTTTGTTTTGCAGACTAGTGTGTCCCTGTTAGTCCGTCTGACTACACGACGGAGAGGACGTCACTGATCGATGTAATAACCGTGGCTAACATGGAACGAACAACAAATTGGAAATAAATAAACAACTCCACATCAGTTAAACTGCCACATACTTTTTTTTGTGGATTCTTATTTGTAAAAAAAATCATTATACTCATCTTCTGCTATAGTCAGTCTTGTATTATTTTCGTAGCGAGTCCTTTTGATATTCCCCTTAAGCGGGATCTTCTCGCTAGAATGTGAGTATTCCTTTTCACGAGATAAAAACAATACCAGATACAATGTAACAGGCGTGTTGCTGCCTTTATTGAAAATAATGGCAAATCCAGTGCATTACTCAATAAGTGCTACAAATACTGAACATGGCGGGAACTACCTCGATCAAATTAATAACGCAATCAAGAAATTCCATATCAACATTGATCACTTTTATAAAGTTTTACTTTCATTAAGTTTCGAATTTCAACATTTCGGTTTGAGCATCACTGAAGAGACATAATTTGTCGAAATGCGCATCTGGTGCATAAAATTGGTACCGTATATTATTTATATTATGACCCTTGGTCGAGGCCTCTGCTGGTGGACTGTTAGTCCCCGAGGGTCTCTACAGCCCAGTTGCTATTTACTATGTTACTAGCTTGATATACGGATATGTATTTAATTGCAGTGGTAAAATTTAGAAATTCATATACAAATTAAGGATTATCTCCCTCAGCCATAGCTCTGATCCTTCGAAGTTTTTGGCCCCAATCTTTTGGCACTACATTGATCACCTTTATTAAAGTTTTACTTTCATGTTTCGGATTTCCAATATTTCGGGTTTGAGCATCACTGAAGACATAATTTGTCGAAATGCGCACTTGGTGCATAAAAATTGGTACCGTATATTATTTATATCATATTACATATTCTATATAAAATGGCGAAGTAACAAAGTATCAAACGTAATCATAGTCCAAAATATATACAAAATCGAGTGTAGGGCAACACGGACCTCGACGAAAGCGAAGGCAGGATCAGGTGCCATGGAGGAGTAAGCATCCTCTGCTGACCGGTCACACCCGCCATGAGCCCGTAGTCATATTGATTGATTGATTATTTACTGTTTTACGTCCCACTCGAGAATATTTCGCCATATGGAGACGTCACCATTGCCGGTGAAGGGCTGAAATTTAGGCCTATGCTCGGCACTCAGGGCCTTTGAGCAGGGAGGGATCTTTTTCGTGCCACACCTGCTGTGACACGGGGCCTCGTTTTCCGGTCTCGTCCGAATGACCCCCCATTTAGTCGCCTCTTACGACACGCAAGGGGATTCTGAGGACCTATTCTAACCCGGCCCCCACGGACATATACAAATGTGAAACGAAAAAATGAATCTTTATATAAAGATATTATGATTTTTCATATATATACGCCGTTTCAGATTTGATATATCTCAATAGAAAAATATGAAGAGTATTGTGATTTTTAGATAATGCCCTCTTGTCAAATGTTTAGAGAAATAACAACAATGATCCCTTTCATCACATACTTATCCTAACAGACTACTCGAATTTGCATTTCAAAATTGTCTTTATCTCACCCAGAACTACATTCGTAGCGTTAACATTTCGCCACTGCAGATAGTATGCTGAGGAATACAGATAATTATGAACATTGACTACCTGTTATAATGTTTAATTCATACAAGATCAGAGGTCCGTGTTGCCCTACACTCATTTTGTATACATGTTTTTAGGGACTATGGTTACGTTTAGCACATTGTATAAAGGAGTTTTTATCACAGAGTTTAAAAATTTCGTTTTTTTTATATATCAAAAGAAAATATGCTTTTAAAATCATTCATCAAGTTTATTTGTGTCAAAAAGCTGTATTTTCAAAGATATAGCTTTCTAAAGTTTGAATTACCGAATATGCATATTTTTATCGGCTATTACGCGCTTACTGTGACGTCATAGGTGTCAATCGGGAAGGCGAGAAACACTTGTTTTGTTTAGAAAGCGATCAATTATCACGTCTAAAGAGCCGTTATAAACAGATTAGCGATAATAGGATAATAAACAGATAATCTGGTGTATTGTGCGGCATTTGTGTGCAGACGTGCATGGGAAGGTTTTTTTTACATTCCGAAAGGACTCGGGTCAGGAGGAAGAAATGGACCATTTTTGGCAAACGGGAGGCCTTCGCCCCACCCGTCTGTGAAGTCAATAGGCTTTATGTTGAGGTTGGAAAAATTGTACATTCAATGTCATAATTTTGATTTCGTCAACAGTTCTTAGTGATGAGGGGACCGAGTCACAGTTAGAATATTCTAACTAGATTTTAATACGCTTTTTTTCAACACCATTTTGGTCTGAGAAAGGGGTTCGTTTTCCCCAGGTGAAAATCGGTAGTAAAGTTGAGATTGTTTCACTCGAGAATTATCGCTTGCATTGCTTTTCACCTAAATAAAAGTGGAAAATCTCATCTCAAGAAAAATTACTACGAAACGTAAACTTGTAGGAGATGTGATAACTTACAATATTTGTGAATAATGTATCTTGAAACAGCCGATTATTTATTTTTTTGAATCGGAATATTCATAACCACGTATATATAAGCAACTATACATGTACACGGGCCGTTTGCACGTGCTAAAATCAACAAAGTGATCAATCAGTTTTTGTTTTACGAAGACGTTGTATATGAGACTGCGCTGCCAATTGATAGTGTTCAAATCCCTCAAGGCAAATGGGTTTTTTTTTCACACATCTTATGAATTGAAAAAAAACACCCTATTTTGTTACTGCATGTTCATATCAAACTACACCCAAAATAATTCTACCTCTATGTATCAATTAACTGAAAAGCATGAAAAATCGTCCTATGTTGAAAATATTTGGGATTTTAACCTCTTGCTGAAAACACCACAAAAATATTTTTTCTGACTATAAATATTTCACCAAACTTGTACTTCAATTATCGCACTTCCCTGATAATTAGACTTGATTTCTGCTTAAACTTTCATGAACAAAATCTCGTGCTATGCTGATATTAACATGATTATACCTGGGTAACCGCGAGGTAGAGGCTTCGCTATCGTCGCTACTTGTAGGCGTATTTTCTTTCGTTATTATTGACTGCTAGAGGTTCAAACATGTAGATCGAATGTTCGTTACTAAAGATATTTCATCGATGTAATAATTTCCTCTCTCCATGTTCTAGAACTGATTTATTTACCGTTAAACTCCGAGCGTTCACGATAATCATACGATCAGCTATTCAAAATTGACATCTATGACGTCACAGTGACCACGTGATCCGCTATCTCATTAACGAAAAATTGACTGTGATGACCCTAACTTTGGGCGTATTTACAACTAATTACGGATTAATTGCTTTAATTGAACTGTGATTGTTTAGATTAGTAATAGAATGTAATTCTGCATAATCTAGAAAAAGTTTGAATCCTGATAAAACTCCTTTAACTTCGCCAATTTATGTATTAAATACAGTCTGTACGTTTAAATTGTGCGAATACTCTTGAAATTGTCCATAATTCGAATTTGTCATAGATGTCATTGGCGTATTTTTAAAAGTTTGATTTGTTGACGACCTTTCAACTATGTCCATAGCCATTTCGAAACAAAGAGGGCCGTGGAGCTTTCATTGGTGGATGTGCTCGTGTTTCTTTCATCAGTTTTTGTGATGGACTAGTATTGGACTTGCGAGATTGATCACTGTTCGTTCTCTTTGCCTTTACATGCTAGACTATGGAAGTGGTTTATCTCGGGTTCATATAGTGCATGGGGTTGGATAGAAAAAGTGCATTTCCGATATTTCTATCGCAAATATACAAACCAATACAAAATACTCACAATTTGTGTTGGATGTCAGCGTCCTGCTCACGCAGCAATGTTGATATGGAATTTATTGACTACGTTATTAATTTGATCGAGGTAATTCCCGCCATGCTCAATATTTGTAGCACTTATTGAGTAATGCACTGGATTTGCCATCATTTTCAATAAAGGCAGCAACACGCCTGTTACATTGTATTTGGTACTGTTTTTATCTCGTAAAAAGGAATAATCACGTTCTAGCGAGAAGGTCTTGCTAAAGGGGAACATCAAAATGACTTACTACGAAAATAATACAAGACTGACAATAGCAGGAGATGAGTATACTTATTTTTTTAAAATAAGAAAGCACAAAAAGTATGTGGAAGTTTAACTGATGTGGAGTTGTTTATTTATTTTCCAGTTTGCTGTTCGTTCCATGTTAGCCACGGTTATTACATCGATCAGTGACGTCCTCTCCGTCGTACAACCAGACGGACTGACAGGGGCACACCAGTCTGCAAAACAAAATCACTGAC
>CAJDSM010016989.1:0-16729 GCA_903981925.1 Ostrea lurida | reverse complement strand
AAGAAGAAAAAATGGAAGTTTGAAGCATATAAATCACTTAACAATTCCTCACCCCAGGAGCCATGAATTTCACAATTTACGTCTAGGTAGAAGGCTTCATGATATTTTAGTTTTCCTAAGATATACATGGAAGCAGAGAAGAATACTACCGTATATACTCGCCTATAAGCGGATTGTTTGGGAGTACAATTTTGGTCCAAAAGTCTATGTCCGATTATAGGCGAGTCCTAGAGAGTTCAGTATTTTTCTTGTCGGTGAATCATCAATGGTACCAATTTTGAAAACTACTACGACGATTATCATAATCATCGTCCAGAAAATTAGTCTGTGACATAAAAATATCAAAAAATATTATGAACACAGGTAAATAGTCAGAGAATTGAAATGATATTGATTTTTGGAGACAGAATATTAAATACTGGCATCATTTTCTCAAAAATATTTTTGAAACAGGGCCAAATCAGTGTAACTTTGATTTGAAATTGTTAACAATTCTGGCAAAAAGTTGTACCGACTTATAGGCGGGTCAATGACAAAATCCTTCAAATTGATCTCAAAAAACACAAACCGACTTATAGGCGAACCGACTTATAGCGAGTATATATGTAGTATTTTCTAAGTTAAAATACATCATATTGGCACCACCCTATAAAGCCTGAACCCCTGACCCTGATGATTGATTTGACCGATTTATCTGATGCTTTGACCGATTACAGAAGAAACGACAGCAGTTGATAGTCTAACAAAGAATATTGAGGTCCCCATGAGGTCTCACTATTTAGAGATACAAACTCTGATTTAACTGCATGGAACCACTAGAGCGCATGATACACCTGTCAGAATGTGTTACCAGAAACACAACAGAAGAAACGACAGCAGTGAACACCTATCATTAAAACATTGATCAGAACTAGCCAGGGTGAAGAGACAGAAGAACGGACGGACAAGCATCATAATGGTGATTCCTATCCTCCCAAAACTTTCTTTGAAGGGAATATCACATAGCTACTAAGCTGATTCCAAAGGCAAATGTAGGATCCATGGGAAAGGGGGGGGGGGGTGTAAGAAACATATACCCAAAGAAAGGACTAAGATTTTGCTTGACTGGGACACAGGGTACCCTTTAGTAGGAAGTTGGGTTTGATTGACACTGTATGTAGTAAATGTACAATACATGTATACCGGTATACATTGTGTTAAAAGTTTACACATTGTAGCTTTAAATCCCATATCTTTGAATTACACATGGATGGGACTTAGGAATAAGGCTACCTTCTTTAATCAATCTTTTCTTTATCAGATAGTTTGACAAAGTTATTTTCAGATTCCTATATTGATGACTTTAATGTATAAGAGCAGCCCAAAGACTTTTTTGATAACAATCTATGTAGTACTGTTAGAGGAGGCAGCCAGACTATAGCTGACGGTGATTATAGGCTTCGTTAACTCAACAGGTTATGATTAATATCTGTACTGAAAAGATCTTCCTTTAGACTAAAGTGATTAAAACAATTTACTAACTTTAATATTTTGATACAGCTTTCAAACTATATTGCAAAGAAACATTACATTTAAATTTTTGTCTTAGATTTTTTGAAAGATCACAAATAATCTGGATATTTAGGGCTGTATATGTACTTGTCGTGTGGCCTATATGACACTAGTAACATATGTACATATTTCCCAGCATTGTAATGTTTATAGTTATATATTGACATTTGTAATAAATGCTCTTTTCAACAAATGTTGGACTACTATTATAATCTTTGGACAAAAAAACAACAGAGCAGAATAGACTTATGGAAAAGCATGAAACATGTATTAGCATACTATAGTACCGGTATACAATGTATTTTACTACAAAGATGATAGTATTATCCATACGAATCAATTGTAATGACATAGTTGCTCGTAATGTTTGTGTACGACAAATATAGATGTTATAAAACACGCTGAACCAGCCATCATTAATGATGGCACANTTGACATAGTTGCATGTAATGTTTGTGTACGACAAAAATATAGATGTTATAAAACGCGCTGAACCAGCCATCATTAATGATGGCACAAAACAGCTGGCTATGACTTATTCACACTTGACTTATCGTATCTTGGGTTTACCCACCCTGCCCCTGGGACCACTATGTCTGAATCACTCATACAAGTATTGCTTTATCCACCTCTACCAGATATCTATCATTCTGCCCACACAAAACAACTGTATTGAATTACTTTTCTCATACCAATTAGAAACAATTGTACACCCAGCCAACGTAATACATACCTTAATTAGTTACAAAAATCTGATAGAGCACAACCTAACATAAATATTCCAGTTCACAGCATGAATTCCTGCGACCACAAGATTATTGAAAATACCTCCCTATTTTCTTCATTACATTTGTGATGTAGTCTACTTTGATACCTAAGACTGTTGTACTGAAATGTTATGTTGGCATCTGTAATACTTTAATTGATTGTAAAAATTCGACAGGTGAAATTATTGCATTCCCGATTTCCAAACATCAAAAACATTACGCTACTGGTCATGCTTCAATTGAATGCTATCAAACAGGGCCAGCATCTGCAGAGCCAGGGAATTAATATTTATAAAGTTACTTTTTTATCCTCCCTTATTTGTTATAGCAGGGACCCTCTACATTCTCAAAGCCTCACATCTTCTATGTTCCAATATCTCCAGCATTGCCCAAGCATTTGGCTTTGTTGAAAGTCTGACTAAGTGACCAAGGTTGAAATAAAGGAATTGATTTGCTCCATCAATATGTAATGAGCTCTAAGTGTAATAGAACAGCAGTCCCTTATACAGGTAACAAAGATGGGAAATTTGATAGGAAGCAGGTAACAGTGCAAAAGTAGATGAAATTTTTTTTTTTATCATACATCTAGGAATGCACTTAATTTTCAAAGGAAATTGCATGTGCATGATGGTTCACCAGTTAAACCTTACTTTCATATTTTCTGAAAATGATAAAAGAAATCAAAATTTGCAATATCTATATACTTAGTCTTGAACTTAGGGAATAACTACCTTCTCGTTTGTGATTTGTGACCGCGTTAATGCTAATTTTACGGATGCAAACTGAGTTTTACCGGGGACGCAGCGGAGCCGCTAAAACAGGTGTTTGCAACAGTAAAATTTAAGTATTATGGTAACAGTTGCAAATCACAAATGAGAAGATAGTTATTTCCATTCTAATGCAATTTTGCTTGATCTTTGTAAAGTTTTGCTATTTTGTTATGAAATGTTTATGCTTGATGTTTTTGCGTCATAGTATTATGACATCAGAATCAAAAGCTTTACATCTCTTTGATGCTCATTTAATCGTCTCAAATCTCAGTGCATTAGCCAATCAAAATACAATTTACAAAACAGTTGCATTAGAATGGTAACTTTGTCAACCAGAAACTGAACTTATAAACAAATCTGGTTCCTCATCAGATTCATATAACGACAAAATTGTCATAAAATGAACAATCTGAATAGAAGCTAGCACATGTACTATTTAAACAATATATACCGGTACTTTGTATATCAAACAGCAACAAACTCCCACCCCAAAAATTGTGACAACCTTCAGAACTTTATTTTAGTGAATATGCACTAAAATCAATTAATGCTAACGAAATAAATCTGTCAGAGTTTCCACAAGCCTGTCTTACCTGAAGCTTCCATCCAGAACTCTAAGGTTTACGATCACCCTGCCTTCCTGATCCACTGTGACCCAATCAATACATAGGTAGGATGAGCTACTACTATACAACCAGTCAGCAGATTCACATACTTCACAGTTACTACTACTTTCTATCTAGTGCCAAGTCATAAATATTTTGCTTTGTATCTAAATAATGCTCTAATTAACAGCCTGTTGCCCGACTTATTCACAAAGCCCAGTATTTGTATCAGTTCATAGACTAGATCAAGATGTACATTAATTCTCCCTAAAATAACAGATGCCAGTTAGTGTATGGAAACAGCCACATCATTAGAAAACCTTCCAGTTTCCATTGATACTACTGTACTTTGTAGTTCTCTGCTCAATTGTTATATCTGTGTGAAAATTGTAGTGTACGAACAAGTGAAAAATACTTGTCGTAAGAGAACTGTGATTCTAATCCTCTCACAATACACTTCATTGGTCTAAGTGGTTAATCTAACAACAGAACGGTTGTTCAATTGGTTTGGATACCTGGTTGTCTCTCATTTTGTCTGTAAGGTTGAAAGCACCCAGTTAAATCGTTACTAGCTGTAACAGAGTACTATCTAATTCTCTTGTAAAGTGCCCCAGCCTACAGTCTATTACTTGGGTATAATTGACACTTTAAACAAAAGGCCTATGGTCCACAACACTCACCTTACTCATACTGAGAAGACTTGCAAGTTTGGAACACAATCTATGATGATATAAACTTTGCTTTTCAAAATCAAACCGGCATGATTCATCCCTTATACATATTTTTAAGGGATGATTCATGCAGGTTTTATTTGAAAAAAGTGTCTATGCTTCTGAGTGCAATGAAAATTCCTCCTTTCTCCAAAAATTGGCAAATAAATGGAAGAGTTGCTGTTGTTGAAAGAGAATACTACAGGTAAAGTGATGCAGAAACATCCTACCAATGAGCAGGGAGTCCATAGGGAAAAGAATACAAACATCTCCAATTATCAGAAAACCCTCCAACAACATCATTGTCAATATACATTAGTGTAGTTTGATTTGAAAACTTAACTAGCCTGAGTGAGAAAAAATGTTAAAGAGAAATCCTTAATTCCTTAAAAGAGAAATCCTGAGTATTGAGTAAAATATTGTTTATTTCTGATTCTGTTATACAAGATGTGTTCTATATAATGGTTTCATTCTTCATCCTATCTTATGCTTTTTACTAACTTTTAAAAAATATTTTTGTCATTTTATTTGATATTTTATCATTCAGGTGATAATTGTGAAATTACAGTCTCATTACAACACCTGACATGAGACGTCTTTCTGTCGGTAAGCATGTTAAAATTAACCCATATTTCACTACTAGCNCTGATATTTTATCATTCAGGTGACAATTGTGAAATTACAGTCTCATTACAACAGCTGACATGAGACGTCTTTCTGTCGGTAAGCACTTTGTTAAAATTAACCCAATCGACACTAGCCTCTGCCACGGCCGTGTTTGGTGTCACTGTCCAGGGACTGCATATGATAAAGTCCCTAGCAAACAAGCATTTGATACACTGAGAAATTTTGCCTTCTTTGCTAAAAATATCTACAACAATATAAATTATTTTTGTTTGCAATGTTATTTCATGCAATATATTGTATTGGGATTAGACCCTGTAGAAGGCAGCTAGATATTATAGATTTTTATAATGAGAGCAACAATTTCCGGGTTGTTGCTACAGTAAGTCAGCATGCACAGAAAAATTTGGGCCATCAGTGTTACAGTATGTATTGAATTTTATGTATAAAGAGAATATAATCCACTGAAGCTACATTGAACTCTTCGCTGGAAAGAGTTCAGATCAGTCCGTACAGGTTTATGTATCCTATTTATTGAGTTATTACCATTAAGTTTGCCACAATTGATATTGATGAATTCATGGAAAGAAAATTTGTTCTTTATCATCAAATCAATTAATTATTTTCACGAGAATAGGAAATCAAAATGTTTTACATTCCACTCATAAATTTCTCACTTATGTATAGATGTCACCAGTTAATTAGGTGACATACCACAAATTTTGACCGATGCATGGTTCATTAAAGCTATAGCAGCTCAAGTGTTATGTACTGATGCTTATAAATGACCACAGACTGCATTTCTGAAAGATCCATTGCATGGATTTCGGCTTGCAAAGAACGTGACTAGCGATGTACATATATTAGTTCCTAGAACACTCACTGGTCCCTTATTCTTCACAGCGCTGTGTTTTGGAATAAATTATTTCACGATGTGATCATCATCTTTGCTGAGGTAAGTCCGTATAGTTCAAGATCTTCCAAAGGGGTGAATGGGATAAGGGTGTTTCAAAGTCTTGTAATTGTATGAACAACGAGGATTCCACTGACATGGAATGTGCTCAACAAGCTTCCACCACAAAAATCTGTCTGCATGAGCGTCAAGCTCTAACAGCCTCCTCCTCTTTAGTGCCTCTTGTAACTCCTATGGATTCTCCAAGAAACACCCTTCAGAAGATTATGCAGTACAGATAGATATGCTTATGGTGTGAATCTCCCAGTTGATTCGATACGCAAGAGCATGCTATGCGTATCACTTTAAAAGCGAGGCCAACTACAAAAAAAATTGATGCCTGCAGGGGTTATAAGGAATTCTTTAAAAGTCAATCAATTTCGCAATTCTAGACGTCGCTAAAGGACATTGGTTTGCGATACAAATTATACTAATCATATTGACTGATGTGTTTATACCTTTGTTAGACTGTCTTTCCACTAGATTTGACACAGGTAATCCCGTGTTACTTTATTCGACTAATGCTCAACGCCGGTGTGACGTCAGCAGGAGGATTCTTACTCCTCCATGGCACCTATCCTACTTCGCTTTTGTCGGAGGTTCGGTTGCCTCACCTCGATTTTGTATATGTTTTGATATTTATTACTTTCGACACAATGTTAACTTCGCTTTTTGTATTGATTGATTGATTGATTATTTCTGTTTATACGATCCACTCGAGAATATTTCATCTTATGATGAACTGACACCAATGCGGTGATGGCCTGTAAAATTCTAGCCCTCATAGCTCGGGCACCTCAGCGGGCTTGAGCAGGAGGGATCTTTTTCGTTGCCATACCATGACTGAATACAGGTACAGCTCGGTTTTTCCGGTCTAATCCGAAGACCGCCCCATCAGTCGCATGTTCTGTGATGGTATGGTGGGGGGGGGGGGGGGGGTGGTTGCCTTTCTTGGATATGACGATAGTATCCTCCTTTCCATCAGTTGCTCTTTCATTTTCCTAGCTTGAAAGAATGTCTTTGAGAGATCTCGCTACTTAATGTGAGTCTGCTATCAGTAATGTCCACGTTACTGCTATGATTCCCCTGGTGGCTCCGTTCACTTCTTGGTCCGTTTATGGCGTGGCTATCTCACGATGATAACTGCAATCTCGTCATCTTCATGTCTCTTGTCTGAGTTTTGTTTTTATTTATCCAATGCTTGTTTTTGGTTTTAGTCTTAGTTTCTGCTTTCTTAACATTCTTTTTAGTTATTTACTTAGATAGGTCATACACAACGTTCGTTATCTATATATATAGTTATAGATCTATTCTAATATAAATCATAGACCCTTAGATAAGTTATGTGAGAAAAACTCTAGAACATATTTTCCTGGTTTGGAAAAAGATAACAGTTGTGAAATGAAGTAATTTGCCAATTATTCAAACTTGAATTTGAGTTACCTGTCTTTGAGAAAGCAAATGCAATGCATCTGTACATATAGCATATTACAATACTGCTAAAACATTGTCAGTTGTTGTTGATATATTACAATATCAAAATATTCTGAAGGACTGAATGATTTGGCGTGTTTCTGTAACTCTTATTTCATCATTGGAAGCCTCATATTTAGCGGGAGATAGAAAAAAAATGGTGAAATGTACATTGTGATGCCATTAAGCAGTTTTATGTTGTTTATTTTATGCTTTCTGTGTACTTGTAATGCCTTGTACGTATTCTATGTCTGTTTGTCTTGTTACAGGCTTTTTGTTTGTTTTTGTTACGCGTTTGTTTGTCGAAATGACAAGCTCTTCAGAGCTTATGTTTGTATTCTATATATTGGACGCAAAAATAAGTCATGTATCTGTATAGTGGTTCAGTGGCTGTAAAAGGTTTTTAGTGGGCTCCTTCCTATTCAAAATCTCCTGAAATGCTCTGCCCAGCGCTTCGTTTGGTCTTTTTTCCGTTGCAAGCGTCTGTCCCTTTTCGTCCTTTACCACCTTTGATCGACTGGTGATGTTGCTTGATAGAACCTTCATGATCTTGCACACAATTTGTGTGTATCTCCTGTCAACTGCCTCCTGGGCTTGTTTCCCCAGATTGTCCACAAACTGCCCCATATCTCGTTTCACACGCTTTTTCACATGTCTGTCAAGATCCTTTTATTCATCGTTGAAAAATCCTTCCACCCTATCTAACACTTCCTGTTTCTTCTCTCTTCTCTTCCCTATCAGAGTCCAAGTCTTGTCTGATACCCCCTTTTCCCAATGTCTCTTCTTGTATCCGATGCTCAGCCTGCTGGTCTCAGTGAAGGTCTCTATCACCTTGTCATAGTGGCTGTTGATGTCATCTGCTCGGATACTCTCTAGTATCTGGAATATGTTCTTGAGTTTTGGGACAAATTTCTCACATTTCTGTCTCTTCCATCTTGTCTCGTTCCTTTTCAACTTGAGGTGGATTTTCGCCAGCAGTAGTTGATGGTCGCTGCCAACGTCCGCTCCCCGTGCAACTCTTACATCCAGAAGGGAGCGTCGCCACTTCTGGTTGATTGCAAAGTGGTCAAGTTGAATTCTTGTTCTTTGGTCTGGAGCCCGTGGGGATCCGGGTTAGAATAGGTCCTCAGCATCCCCTTGCGTGTCGTAAGAGGCGACTGAATGGGGCGGTCATTCGGAAGAGACCGCAAAAACCGAGGTCCCGTGTCACAGCAGGTGTGGCACGAAAAAGATCCCTCCCTGCTCAAAGGCCCTGAGTGCCGAGCATAGGCCTAAATTTTGCAGCCCTTCACCGGCATTGGTGACGTCTCCATATGAGTGAAATATTCTCGGTGGGACGTAAAACAATAAATAATCAATCAATCAATCTTTGGTCTGGTGAGGTTAAGGTGTATTTGTAGATCCTTATGTGGTTGAAGATTTTGCTGCCAATTATGAGTACGTTCTTTCTACAAAGGTCTCCGAAGAGTGCTCCATTTTCGTTAGTGTCTCCCTCTTTATCTCTCTCCATATTTTCCTCATAGCCGGTGCTGTCCTGGCCGACTTCCGCATTGAGATCCCCCATCACCAGTAGCACGTCATGTCAGAGAGTCTTGCCTATCTGTTCCTGTACTGTTAAAACGTTCTTTGTACTTCTTCTGTGTGTTTAGGACGTAAATAAGATTAGCACTACTGTTTTTGCGTATTTTGAGAAGAATCGTGCTCTGGTCATTCTGGAGATGATTAGTCCTCATTCCAACAAGGACTTTGTTGTTGCTTTGTCCGTTATAATACCCAATCCTTCATGACGTTGTCCATTTTTTCAACCTGAGTAGCACAAGATCTCGCCTGAATTCAGTTTCCCTGATTGTTGTCCATCTTACTTCACTCAGTCCTAAAATGTTGATCTTGTATCTCCTCATCTCACTCATCACTTGGGCAGCTTTCCCTGTCTCGTATATGGTACAGACGTTCCACGCACCAAATCTCAACGCTTGCGTGGACGACACCAGAGATGGTGTCAGAACAGGACTTTCGTCTCTGCTCGTCATGAACGATTATTCTACCTCTAATTCCACTCCCAGGACTTGAACATTTAGTTTTTGTCGTGCTGGCGTTTCTGTATCGTGGCTTTTATTACATGGTGGGTTGCTAGCCCAACGCAAAACACTTGGGACCAGGCAAAGGCAGGGTTAAATCACACTGACTTACATAAAATTCATATTTTCTTTAGAATTATTCATCAAATGAGTTTCACTTGTTCTTGAAAGTACTCTATCAGAAATACGTGGTTTACAATGCGTATATAGTATATTTACTGGGTGTTTTGGACACGAGTGTAGTGTGGAAAACATGTTTGCTATTGAAATTTACAGACGGCGATGCAAGAGAGCAATGTTTTTATAAGGAAAGGATTTGTAGTTTTGTGGTATGCCCTCAATTTTCACCCCCAAAGAGCTACAGTTTCACTTACCACTATTCATGACGTAGAATTTAGGAAAAATTGTATATCTTCTATAAGCTCACGTCTTTAAAAGATATTGAGAATGTCGGTACAAGCGTTAAGTCTTGGGGTATGCTGTTTAAACGAATCGAACCAACAGGGTCGTAACAGTGATGTTTGTCAAACGTGCCAGCACCAGTTTTCATATGGCGCCATCAACACCTACATTTACGTCTAAGTTTGACGCAGCCAAGGCACAAGAGGGACTCGACTATGAACTATATCACCTTCCGTTAGAAAACGAACGCTCTACCCACTGAGCCAAGGCGATCAGTAGTTATCGACAAGCACTGTTGATTTTGAATCAATAAACACTACAACCGCTTGGTTCAGAACCAATCCACGGAAGGGACTCAAAACTTTACATAGGAGATATATATATGAGGAAAGTATTTAAAAAATTTATAACCACAAGGATATATGTAAAACTTGTATGCAAAATCGTTATTATGTAGTGTAGATTGAAGTTCACAATATGTTCTGTGTGATATGGGTGAAACTATAATTTGATTCTAATATTTTTATACATGGAAAAATACAACTTCTCAAGTGAGCGGTGTAGCCAAGGTGACTCTTCTTTGAATTTGCAAAGAAAATAGAACATTTGATATAGAAGGGTAATTTTGATTAATTACACACGGGACGGAACAAAAGACTTTGTAAAATTAATCAGCACTTTGAAATGTTTGAAGATTTATTGGAGTTTGGTACATTATTCAGTTCAGAGTTGGGAGAAACTACGTAAACAATCTAATTCGATAGCAAATACTTGCAAATAATGATACTTCTGGGCTTCCGTATCAGTAACGAGTAGGATATTAAAACAAACAACATTCTGTGCACATATGTGCAAGAATCGCGTGATTGTGAATTCATTACCGCAAATGAGAAAAGAAAAACACCATTATTTCATACAAATTTTTTTAATACACCACAAAAGTTGCGGACACAAAATTTGAAAGAGGCTAATTTCACTACCGGTATGTACTAAAAGCGCCTATGAATTCTATAAAGTATAGAATAATCAAAGGACTGGGAATTCAGGTAAACTAACCTGAAGATTTTCAGTCTTTAGTATAAAGTGCTGGTCCGGAGTTCAGGCTCCATAATAAGGTTTACTACGGTATCTGTTCAAATTATCGTGCCAGTCTGCGTTGTCGGTAACCCACGGGAACTTCCATCGATTCTCTCTTTTTTGTGTCGTCTGCGGCGTTGTCCATTCTGTGACACCAAGGTCTCCCTGATCGTCTGGAGACTCTTTCTTTCACTTTTTCTACTTACGACTGTAGGGTTACTTAGAAACTCGTACCATATTATGAATAAGGAATAAATGGCTTGTTTGTTTGCACTATGAGTATACGGACCGAAACCATGCAAACAAGGGTAATCTGTATAACTCCACGTTTACATTGTTTTTATATTCTATCAAACTGGAAAAGTATTTGGCTATTTTGTTTCTCATCCAAAACAAAATGACGTCGGTTACATTTCATGAACAATTTTAATAAATTGTTGACAATATGATTTAAAATATGTTGACATGTACATATTCAATTTATACTAGCTCAAAGGCAAAACAAAATTATTTTTGAATTACTTAGAAATACAAGTATACAGTACCAGTATGCTGCAAACTCTTGATTTACAATATATCATTAAACTGTAGGAATTCTTTTGTGAAACATTGAAAATTATTAAACTAATGTAATAACATACAATGTGTGATGCCCTCGATCGAAATGTGCAATCGTTAGGTTTCAAGTACACAAATATCATCAATACAATAAATTATTCAATTACGAATCTATCTTAATGAACAATGAATGAACGCTAACGTATCCCCCTTTTTCTAAAAATTTCCATATCTTTTATTTATTTATTTTTGTCGTTTTTTACATTTATAAGCGAAGTCATTTTGCTAATAATTACCGTTGAATTGTCCATTTACTTTCATTATTCCGCCTTTGTGGTTGATGTCGATATTTTATTGTATTTTAGTTAGTTACACAGGGGCACGTTTCTGTTTATCCGTCTACCGCCGCCATATTTGTTGTTTGTATATTTTCTCATGATACACCAGTGTTTGTATATTTTAGACTTTTAGTGCATTCTGTGACCGCGAGTACTGTTGTAGATGGACAATGAATGACAAGCGATGTGGCCATGCAACATCGTAAGTGATCCACATTTACGCCTGAGGTCCACTTCCTTCTGTGCATGTTGGCTCACATTTTGTTGAGTGTCTGTGTAAATATACACCCCCTGCAGGTAAATAAAATCACTGATAAAGTGAGTCAGTCTACAGCTTACCCTATCATATCTACAGTCTTTAATACATGTAATCTACTAAGTCCCTCAAGAACAAAGACAGCGAATTCAATACCTGGGTTACCTGTGAATTCTCATATAGACAATATTTCTGTAGGTTCATGCACAAGTTCAAACAATCTGAGGTTTTTAAGGTCCTGTATATGGCCATTACAATCAGAATATGCATTTAAAGGGGCATGGACACGTTTTAAACTAAAAATGGTCAAATTTGAGATTGCCAATTTTGATGTTTAAAATGCTTAATCAAGTTATTTCTAGTGGTCAGCAAAAATTTGAAAGTCAGTTGTTGAGTTACAAGTAAGAAACAGTACTCACAAATCTTCGCTATGTAAACAAGGCTCAAGCCTTGTTGATTGCTTCGTAGAAAATACCATGTTTACAATAATATGAGATGTGAAAAACACTAGANGTTTAAAATAATATGAGATGTGAGAAACACTGGACAATTGTGTTTAGAATGAACTTCTAAATTGAAAAATCTACTTTAAATGGAATGTTTTGTAGCATATTCAATATATGTAGCCAAAATCATGCCTCAGGTCTTGCTTACATAACAAAGAACAGTAAGTGCTGTATCTCACTTGGAAGTCAACAGACGACGTTCAAATTTTTCCTGACCATTAGAAACTTTAGTCAAGCATTGTAAACATTAAAATTGGTAATCTAAAATTTGAACATTTTTGTTCAAAACGTGTCCATGCCCTCTTAAAGAGGTTCTAGGGTGAGGTTTAAAGTGTGTCAATTTTTTGGGAAGTGTATTTTTGATTTCTACAGTGAAAGAGAATCGGGAAATTAAAAAGAAAAATTGGTATTCCATGCTTGTTTTCGAGCTACAGTGTTTTAAACATGACCTTTTTGCACTTAAAATTCACTCAAGATTTATTCATGTAGACTCCATTCGTCTGTTGGTGTAAACAAAACATAAGGAATACAAATCATCATTGCTTGAAATAGATACAATAATAATGTCTTCTTACAATACAGATTATAAAAAAAAGATTTAAATACATGTAATGGAAATAAATAATGAACCTTTTTGCACTATGATATGGAAAAAACTTCTGATATCGAATTTCAGAGTTAAAAAATACATTTTAGAAGTGATGTCAATTTCTTAAAATTCACGTAGTATATTCAGAGTTCTTGTCTCAAAATTTAAAATGGGACTTTTGAAAGTAGAGGATTTCGGTCAAATTTTTAAAATATTGGCCAAAATACGGATTTTGCACAGAATTTCGAGTAAATTTTGAAGAATATGTATTCTGTTTGGAAAAATACCTCAACAAAATTAATAAGTAACTATTATTTGAGCTAGTTCCAGTCTCATCTACTTGATTAATTAATTTTAAAAACTGTAATATACGAAATAGGGGTATACAAATAGAGGTTATACGGATGAAATAGAACTCTAAAATCATGCTTTTTCATTAATCAATCCTTCCGCCACAAAAAATAGTCCCTACCAAACCCTTTCAAAATCTGAATTGACACAAAAATTTTCAACTGGACAGGGTTCCGTTGTAAATATGTAATGTGTTTGCACCGATGGGGTCAGTAATGAACCAGTAAATACTTAGTTGATAGCGTCCCCGCGCAGTTGTTCTCAAAGCTCAGCCTACAACATCCTTAAGTATCCCACTTACATAAACCACAACATCTCACAGCATCATTTACCTATGGGCTTATGCACAGGTACAGTACCCAATAAGTATATAAATATTTCTATGACAGTTGACGGAAATTTTCCAAGTAATATAAGCAAACTGCCATATCTAGTACAAGCTCAATGACTGTGTTTCAAAGCCAGAACCTTAAAGTACCTATCAATTGAGAGGTACACCTGATATGTAAAAGAGTGAGTGGTGAGCAAGATGCCTTTGTCAAACTGACAGAACTAGTAGGGCAAACTACGGGAAAAAGGTTAGACAATTTACTGAAGAAGGCAACAGTCAGAGGGTCACCATGACAATTAACAGTGTTAGTGCATCACAAGGGTTCTTAAAAGTAGTAACAGAGAGGCGAAGGCAAAGAGTCTGCATTTATCTACAAAGAGAATAACGAAACACTACAACCGTTAAGATTCTCCATACACAGGGAAAGTCTGGTTTTGTCGTTTTGAATGTCTGCGATGCAACTACAATAGATGACGAACTGGACAAGCTTTCTTCCTAGGACTACTCGAAGATTGTGGCTGATTTTGTATATGGTTAAGGTCTCAAAGGAGTCACAAAACAGTTAGAAGGAATTAACCAAACCGTTTCCAATAGAATTTCTCTCAAATTTCAATTCAGTTAATGAACATGGAAGACTTCTTGGCTGCGGACCTATCAAGGCCCAACCACAACGAAACTCAAAGACTAGGAAAGAAAATTTTACTTGGGAAATTTCTAGATGATCTGGCTGACAGATATAAGCAGTTCAAAAATATATAAATCACGAGGAAGCAGGTTGACCTCCATCTTGTAAGAAACATGTTCGGGGGGGGGGGGGGGGTAAATTGCTGTACAGCGATTCTGAAATCTGGAGTCACACTTCGACAAAATCCAAATCCGTGACACAGAAAACATGTATGAAATGTTAATTTCAGCCAAGTAAACCTTCAAAGAGAAGAGTGTGGGTGGCATTCATTGTGGAAAACGTTGGAGTGCCAAATCGGTCTTCCATGGACGGATCAAATTGAAAACATTCACGGAATTTTACTGTTTTACGTCCCCACTCGAGAATATTTCATTGATATGGAGACATCACCATTGCCGGTGAAGGGCTGCAAAATTTAGCTCGGCACTCAGAGCCATTGAGCAGGGAGGGATCTTTTTCGTGCTCACACCTGCTGGACACGGGGCCTGTTTTTTTCCGGTCTCATCACCAATGACCGGCCCATTTAGTTGCCTCTTTACGACACGCAAGGGGATGCTGGGGACCTATTCTACCCCGGATCCCCACGGGTTCATTCAACGGATGTTTCTCCCCGACCAACGCTATCGTATTTCCAAACAAGTAAAGCGGACAAAAGTTTACAACCAAGATCTTTATTAGGTCACTGAGTAAACTCAGGTGACCGGCGCGGATTCAAGAAAGGCGTATCGGGCGTACGCCCCCCCTAAAAAAAAAAAAATCCCACCCCCACACGGCATAAAAATACTAAAACCTCTCAGCTTCCGGGGGCTTCGCCCCCTGGACCCCCAACAGGACCCATCCTGGATCCTCTAGGGTCTTAAAACACCCCAGACGCAATGAAAATGCTAAATTCTTCCAGCTTCCGGGGGCTTCGCCCCCTGGACCCCGATACCGGGTTATTCCTAGGACCATGTGGGCCTGACTAGCAGCCTTTAAATCTATACCTTAGTTCTTGTGCATCCTCCAATGGAACATTCCTGGTTACGCCCTGGAGAGGAGTAATTTCACATATGAGGGCTGAGTAAATATGGTTAAATTTAAACTCCAAAAATCACTGAAATTCGGGAGCTTCCGGGGGCTTCGCCCCTGGACCCCCACCAGGGCGCTGCCCTGGACCCACTGGGGCCTTAAGGCGCCCACAGGACCCCCTGCCTCTTGAAAAAAAACATCCACGCCCCCCCTAACCAGAATTCCTGGATCCGCCCCTGGTGACCTATTGCAAATTGGTCGGCGTCCGTTCGTGCGTCGTCCGTTACACAATTGAACATTTTTTAACTTCTTCTGATAACCCCAGTCCAATTCTTTTAAAATTTGGTATGAAGCATCTTTTGGGACAAGGGGCATATAAAATTTGTAAATTTTCAGGTCTCTTTGCAGCCTTGGGGCGGCAAAACTGCCCAAAAGTGAACCAATTTTCAAAAATCTTCTTTTATCAACACACACATGTCGAAGAAACCAAATGCATAGTGATGTAGAGCAGGAAGGCCTTTACAATTAATTGTAAATTGGTGGTCCCTGGGGTAGGGGTTCTGACCCCAGGGCAGGGCCGAATTTGGTACATAAGTCTCGTTAACAATTGAACATTTTTAACTCTTCTTGACAACCACCAGTCCAATTCTTTTCAAATTTAGTATGAAGCATCTTTGGGACAAGGGGCACATAAATTATAAATTTCAGGTCTTTGCACCCCTGGGCCTTGGGTTAGGGCAAAAATTGCCCAAAAGTGACCAAGGGTTCATAAAAATCTTCTTCTTTACAACCACTCATGTCTGAGAGAAACCAAATGCATAGTGATGTAGAGCAGGAAGGCCTTTACCAAAATTGTAAATTTTGGATGGATCCCCTGGGGTAAGGGTTTCTGACCCCAGGGTGGGCCAAAAATTGGTACATAATACATTTTTTAACTTCTAAATAACCACCAGTCCAATTCTTTTTCAATTTGGTATGTAAGCATTTTTGGGACAGGGCATATAAATTGTTAATTCAGGTCTTTTGCCACCCTGGGGCCTGGGGGTAGGGCAAAAACTGCCCAATTTCTTTAAAAATCTCTTCTCTCAACGGCACATG
>CAJDSM010016988.1:0-13747 GCA_903981925.1 Ostrea lurida | reverse complement strand
CGAGTTTCATTTGAGAGTTTGCATGAGATCATATTGGCACTTTGACATACACAATGAAAACTGAAAACAGCGTTCACAGAATTTGATCAGAATGATCAAAATGCATGAGGGTATGAACTGCGACACTACATGCTGAAATACTTCACCAAGCATGTTAGCGCTTCATCAAAAGTACATGTATGCTGGAGTGAAGCATTGCAGTTCATACCTTCATGTATTTCATTTCCTACATTTACATTCTACTTTCCTTTTTGTAGGAATTTCCAGCTGTTAAAATAGATGACTTACATGTGTACACATATAGGATTCATTCACCCATAATGCATTCATGAGGAAATGGCAATCATTACAATTTGTAGAAACATCTAGGGCAGAAACAGAAAAATAGAGGTATATTCCATCACATTGTTCATAAACTGACTGAATGTGAACAGCAACTTTGTAAAGGAAATGAACATGTGTGTGTGCATGTGTACAGTGTGTTTGTGTGTGTGCATGCATTTGTGCGTGTGGCATAATTTGTTTCTTTTAAGGCCTTAGTGGTGCCCATTTGAAGTATTATAAGATAAATACTGCAGGTAATCTAGGGTAAAATCATATAACATAATGCATTGCATGTACACTGCCATGTACTGAACATCTTGTATAATAGATATATTGGAGGAAGGAGGGGGAGGGGGTGTCTCACGAAAATGATTAATTCTGTGATGTATAACCACGCACATACTTAAATACTCCCACACAGAAATTTAATATCTATAGTAATTAATGTTATTTAAACCTATATTCCTTAATTTGCCTTATTATCTCTTTCCAACTTAAGCAATTTAAACCTGGCAAGACACTCAATATTCACTTGACTCCATCAGATATAGAGCTGCATGCCTTACCTATTTACATTAGTGCTGCAACTGATTATAAAAACTCCAGGAATTTTGCAGCTACTGTTTGCCAACTATCAATACATCAAAGGATATCCCTGGATATTCCAGTAAGTCAATGTTGATAGGTCCTGAAAATAAGATATAAAAACCATCAAATCTCCACTGTGCTAATTGATCAGTCATGCATGTGTTTATAGATAGACAATTGACTTGGCGGTGCATATATATCACTTATAGTCTTAATCACTTACAGCAATCAAGCTTAATTATTAATTATCAATCAATCTACGATATATATATGTATGTATATATATATATTCACCCAAACAATAGCATAGTATGTCAGAAGGCCGAGGTCTCATTTTCAATATTCAATCTGGTCGAATCAATTTCGGCATTTTCACTTACCTCAACTATGTACACACACACACACACAGACAGACACACACACACAGATTTATATATAATGACAAGATGTGTTTGTGAAACACTGATGTCCCTGGACAGTACTACCAGTGGAAAGGGTTTGTCATAAGAAATATTCATGTAAAATATAAATGCCCAATCACATGCCATATGACCATGCAATATTAAGTTGTAAAGTTTTTCCTTCAGACAAATACAGTAAGATATAGGACAGACCCAAAAATAAATACCCCTGAATCGAAGATTCTGGGCATAAAATATTTACAAGCCAATTTGAGTTATATACTCCTGAAGAATTACGAAAACATACTAGTGTATGTAGATTTACAGAGAAAGAGAGAGAGAGTAAACAGTAATATGAAAATAAATATTATCATGCAGCCAATTTTCTAAATAATCCACAGGTATGAAAAGAATTTTGAAAATAGGAATGGCAGTTTCTAATTTAAAAGACTTCAGCATTCACAAGAAAAGATCACATACTGCCTAAAGGCATTAAAATACAGAGCGGAAGTTATGGTATGCATGAATCTGTTTTCATTCACACAGTGCAGATATATCTAGATTACAAAAGCAATTTATGTGTAATTTAAAAAAAAAATCAACAAAACTTTCCAAATTGGTATTTAAATTTGTGCAAGTAAAATAATTAGTAAATTTATATACCTACATGTATCAAAAACTAACTGCTCAGATGAAGAGATTCCCAAGTTAATATATTTCACTGTCAGTTTTATCTCCAATGGAAAAAGACAACAAAATAAAATCCTGTTAACATGGCAAAACTATGATTTGTAAAGAGATTTGAAGATCGAGATCATCTGGTGAAGATACTTCATTAATTCCATTAATTATTAAACATTCACAAACTCCCCTCATGATACAGTGTGCATTGTAGAGCCAGCTACCGATCTGTTCCTCCCCATGCATGTACATAATATATCAATGTGCTGTTTAACTGGCAGGTGAATATGGGGAGAAAGAACTCAAAACATCTGGCAACTATAGCTGCAGGACTTGCTATTTGGAAGACACTTACCTGATGATCTAAAATAATTCTAGACTTAAGATCTGGATAATACGATTCCATGGTTTTTAATTGCTGGCAGTGATAATTAACTGATGTACAATCTGTATTCAAATACATTTTCAGTATATCTGGTTCAACTGAAAATTCAGGCAAGAAAATTGTGACATATACAGGTAATACTAGTATACATAAATATTACATTAAATACAAGTATAAAGCATGATTTTAATGTAATGTATATGTTAAAGTATACACATACATTTAATCAAACATTAGCTCTAGCCCATCTTCGCTAGCCATCATCAACTGAGAAAGAAACCCTCTCATCAGAGCTTATAAATGTTGCATTTTCCCTTCTAAATGTAATTGTAAGCAACCCAGCTAATGTCTTACCACATCTTTGAACATCATATGACTCTTGGTGTGAACAAACTTGACTTTACAAGTTTCATGACAATGATTTACAAATTGTACCCATGCAGTTGTTGAAATGATTTTCAAAAAGTTTTCTTGTATTAATACTATATATTACTCCTATGTAAAACTAAAGCCCTGCCTTTAGCGCCTATATAGTGTTATGGTGTTAACAATTTAAGAGAGGATATTTGCATATCAATTGTACATCAATTTAACAATTATACACTTTATAGTGCTTCTTAGAGATTTTTAGAGAACTTTCTTCTATGTCCCTTTGTTAAGCTTTGAATTGGCATTTTCAAGTTCATAGAACTCATGATGAGACTAGATTTAAATTTAATTCAAAATGTCAATGAAATTTTTGTGTGATTTTAACAAGTCAGGGATAATTTCAAAATCTGATTATTGGCTAAAGTCTATTCTCAGTGTATGGTCATGGAACCAGAAATGTGGTGCAATAATTAGTTATTTACCAAAGAGTTCTTTCAAATCAAAACATGGACTTCAAAAGAAAAAGGCCACCCTACCTTCCCAATTGTTTTGGGGTGGGGGTTTTTTCAGTCCAAAGAGGAAATATGCCTATTTGTTTTTGAAGCAAAGAAAAAAAAACCCACAAAACAAAAACTACGATACAATATGATGAAGCTTGCACATTATATGAAAATTGCATCTAATATGAGGTCCTACAGATTTTTTTTTTTTAAATCCTATATATTCTTGTACATGCATAAGCCTGCAATGAACCCATGGGTCATATATACAATGTATCAACACACTTGTATCAACACAAGTATAACAGAGATGCTTGAACATCAATTCAACATAATGTACTCTTGTGGTTCTTGGAAGAGGATTTGTGAAGACATTTTTATATAATCCTATGTAATACCCAAAGCACCCTCTTGTAGTCTGGATCATCTTGATGTTTGTGTATATTTTCCACAAATATCTGAATGCTTTCTATAGAAAAAACAAATTCCCATTAATAGATGGCACTAAATAATAGTACAAACAAATTCAAAAGAATGTGTTCGTGATGGTGGCTGATAAAAACCTTTACATTCCTTGTACATGACAATCAGTATATAGTTATCTTAAACCAGTACCCCACCCTATATTTCACTTGGAATAAGACATCGTCCTTCATTTGAGAAAAACTTCACTCCCTTTCACCTAAGGATGCTCTGTGGCAAGTTTGATCAAAATTGGTCTAATGTTTTTTGGGAAGAAGTTGAAAATTTGGCAGACAGACAGATTATTATAATACCGTACATATAGAATTGAAACTCTGAAAAGTTTGTCGGAGCTAAATTCCACTCTGGTGAACTTATTACTGAAATATCTAATAGCTTGAGTAAGTTTTCATTCCTCATAAATACAATTTGTCTGATTACAATTTTAAGTGTCATAAATTGAAGATCTAATTCAACTAAGTTTAGTCCTGATCTACCAACCATGATATCACATTCCTGACATAGCAAAGATTAGATTTCATGCCATAGCAAACACGAAACATTCATTGAAAGAAAAAAAAAATAATTGCATGAAAGGTGTATAGGCTAAAACTAGGTTTCGGTATAATCTAACCACAGCAAATTACCTTTGAGGTCGGTGAATGTCCACATCGTTGAAGTTATTTTCAATGTCCCAACTCATTATTTAGGTCACAACAATTATAACTTAATTCGTCATCAAATGAATACACACAGACAGACAGTTAATCCTATATTAGGTCAGAAGGAAAATAATTACACACTATGGTCAAACAGCCCCACAAACATTATGATCTGTGATCTCCTGATTATATAAAGGTGGACGGAGGCAGTCATGCGTGCATGCGTACTAGGAGACCTTATCTTGCAATCCTTGGTCCAACCTTACCTTTAAACAATTGTCTGTGTTGAATGCTTGTCAGCTGAAGACTCGCTCATAAATTATATTTCTGCTGTTAGCTGAAAAAGAAACATACATATGATTTATCTTATTTGATACCCCCAAAAAAAACAACAAATTAAACAAAAAACAAAAACAAACAAAACACCAAATTATGTTTTCTTCTCCAATATTCTATTCTATTCAAATTCATATGAAATTTAAGATTTAAAATTAATTAATACATGTACAAAATCTTTTGCAATTAAAGAGTAAGATATTGATATTTTCATTATTCCGTTAGCTAATCATAATTAATTCATACAATAATTTCCAAAATAAATACAAACCCAGGCCTGTATCAATTATGCTATTCACAACTGTGGATTCATTAGATTTTGTGAGGAATCAGACTTCAGGACTTTCAAACCACAAAGAAATACAGAATTTCCTTGAAATTATATCCCAACAAAATGGTAAAATCTTGAAAATCCACACAAATTGTCCCAAAAATTTAATTTTCACAGTAATCTATGAAATAATTACATACCAACCATTAATGATTTCACCTCCAATAGGAAAAAAAAAAATTAAATAATCTTAGTCTAATGTCTCAATTATACATTAGTCAACATAGTTTAGCAGTAAAGTAATAACACAACTATTATTAAATCTAAATTTATATTTCAGTTGACAAACAGGAAAAAACATTGGAGTATGAAGTAGATTAGAAGTGGGCCCAATACTCAAACTGACCACATTAGACTTAGGAGAAACACGCGCATTTACACAGTTATCTAAATTCCAATGTGATATCATTAACAACCACAAATATTTCTTATTCATGTAGATGTACATGTATATATAGACAGTACTTTAAATACCCAGCATTGTTTCCTAGCTGGATCACCTTGTTTCAACACTTCTTCGCACTGTTCTGCTAGCTATTAAAAGTCACTGAACTTGATACACGTGTTTGTATCATTCTGTTTGTAAAAGCTTTTAAGGAAATATAACACGCCAGGGAAAATTATCATGGATAACAAGTGGAGAATAGATGTACAATAGTCTTTTGAAATTGAAAACTTAAAAATTTACCTTATTTTGACAAGGAGGAAAAATGCAGTTTTAGTAGAAGTTAAGTAAACTGGAAAAGAAAATTCAAACCCCAATGACACTCACACCCATGATCTACATGTACAGTCCAACAAACTAAATGACAAGGCTATATGGGCAGGATGACTATTTGTCAATTTCTGTTTCAAAAGGTTCAAGTCTGTTATTATACAATATGTTATTTGAAGATGAAATCTATACAGAATTACACTAACCTTAAATACAATTTCACACAGGCAAGCCTCTAGCTATTTGGGTTTAATATATATCTGATCACTGCTTTTATCTTAATAAAATTAGCTCATACTGCAACTTCTTTTATGTTGATCCAAAAATATTTTCCAGAAATATTTTCCCTAAGGATTTTTGTGCACAGATATCATCACCATATAGGATTTCCTTCTGCCTGAACCATTCCATACATAACATGGCTTGTGATTGGCATCATTGGGGAAGTGTGGAAACCCTTAGCAATTGAACTTCAGATCCAAAGCATGTGATGTCATACCGGTATGGACCCCTGAACGGAAAGGTACATAATTCATTAATTAATGATTAAGGCATTAATGTAAAAAGAAACTTTAAAATAGCTACACTGGTGTTTCAAAGCTAAATCAACCTTCGTATCTCCTGGATCTAAAGAACCAATTAATATTGACATAAACTCGACAACAGAGAGCGCGTGGGAGATGGTTAGTCCCAGAGATTAACAGTTGCCCGGAAGGAATTTACTGACACCGCATGCATAGTACTGCCTCCAGATGGTTTCACTCAAATACATCCTTCCATTTTAGGAAGAAATGTCATGCATGAAAACTCAATGAATTTTAAAACAGAAGTTATGTAGTCGTCGTGCAACATATTGTATAATAATTGTAAGTCTTTGTCGTCGAGATAATAAACATATGCCCGAGTGTCCTAACAAGTATGGTATGCAATTGTTTCACAGTTACTGGAATTCTTTCCAACAGAGATACCCCTACTGCAATTTCATGTGATTCAATGATCAATGCACACACGTGTGTAAACAAACTTCATCAAGCGTGTGCTTGATAATGATTCAAGACAGGCCGATCCCGAACTTGGCTTGTTCGGCTTTTTAAATTTATATGCCAACACACACACACACATTCCACAATATCTTTAAAACAAAAAGAAAAAGAAAAGACAATAACATATACAAAATTAGATTTTGTTGGAGTCCACTCGCTCATGTATACGCGAGTGAGCGAGCGGGATCCAACATATAATCTAATACTGTTTGGTCCAAAACACGGGGCGTAGGAGCCGGGGGCAAGTGCCCCAAAAAGTATGTTTTGCCCCCCCCCCCCCAACTTTTTTGCTACGTACTTTTTTTTCTGCATAAGAAACGTAATTTAAAAGTTTGCCCCCCCCCCCCCTCCCGCTTCAGTGTTAAAGGTCAAGTATAATGGATTTGAAGATATCGAATTTCTTGATTAAACACTACTTCGGCCAATGCTTTATCAAAATAAAATCA
The DNA here is from genome assembly GCA_903981925.1 of Ostrea lurida. Lineage (NCBI taxonomy): Eukaryota > Metazoa > Mollusca > Bivalvia > Ostreida > Ostreidae > Ostrea > Ostrea lurida. Next base: position 6,504 of record CAJDSM010016988.1, on the reverse strand, counting down.
AGGATGAATCAGAAATCGCCTCTTTTAGCTAATTAGCCACTTAATTTGTTAAAAATCATCTACCTGAGGCTGCGGACAATCGAATTCCTACGCCAGTTACTTCCCTTAGCAATTTGACGTCATCAGAGACATTCGCAAGAGCAGAATAGCTAGCGCGGAGGGTTTATCACATGCGACTGAATGTGTCGTCTAATTACACAATATAAGTCAGACCAAGGGATTGGAGCAATGTATCCCCCTCCAGGAATCCAACATTTAGAAAGAACTTTCCCTTCGATCGAACTCCGAGCTCGTAAATTCGTTCGCTACATTCTCTACCACCCTCAACCCAATGAAAAATAAAATACACTCAATATGTTATTCCTGCCAATTACCTTCATAAAGTCGACTGTTTCTACCCCCCTCCCCCCCCCCCCCAATCAAACCTCACTTATGGATACAGACGTCCCGCCGCTGGTATTTTCAAAACCCCATTCAATATATTTAATATTTAAAAAACATACCCATATCAATTATATTTCCTTTGTTGATTTTGATCCAATCGTATATATTCTAATAACCCAAAGTTGTGGTGTGTTTATTGTAGTTGGTGCCCTTGCAATTAGTGGCACACAACCCGTGTAGTTAGATCGTGGGAAAATGTTATTACACATGTATTTCATGAATTATATACAAATTTTAATTATAGGATGATTCAGCGGATAAAACTTGCCACTCGTTGAATTAATGACAGGTTAAAATGTCAACCCATTGATAAACAATTTGATGAAAATTGTACCCCATTGACTTGTCAAAAAGCGGACGTCTTGTATACCAAGATATAAGGAAAAAACCCCCTCCCCCCAACTAAATATCTCACAAGTAGTTCCCGCGTACTTGAGGAGAAACTGGCTATGCAGGACGATTTTATAAATGGGTGGTCGGGGCGTTTGGGAAAAACCATTTCAGGGATAAAGTTTCTAATGTTTTTCCATTTTTAATCATTGGGTTGGAGGAAGAAATGGCGAAAAAAGGAAAAGTGGGGGGGGGGGGGGGGGGGGGGGGGGGGGTGGAAATAAGAATCTATATGTACTGTGTCAGTGGCCGAGAGGTTCCACAGCCGCAAGTTTATTTTTTGGAAAAATGTAAGTTTTTATATATTATATTTAATCTTGACATGAGAAATTAAATCAAAGAAGCTAGTTTATATAAATTTCCTCATTCGTATGATGCTGTTTCTAGTGCAACTAAAATAGAAATACCGATATCACATCGTATGTCAAAGGGGGAACTGGTACCTCCCTGAAGTTTTAGAGGGACGGGGCACACATCCACTTTAAAAACTACAGAATGTACATAAATAAATTCATATGAGAATCATCATGCTTTAAAAATACTAAATTCTGATATGCAGGTTCTAGCAGACAAAAGATTATTTCTTACATGTAATACATATATCTCCGATCCGTATAACATTTTTTGACCTGAGGTAAGGTTAGGCTATTTTGATGATCGCGTTGATCCACACATCTGACAAGTTAAATGAATTTTGATAACAATATTTTCATATTGAATGAAATTATTATTATTAAGTCACTGCTCAAGCTGACGTAAATACGAGTAAAAGGTTAAAAAATTTGACAGCGCCTTCTCCAACATCAATGAACGTCTATTTGGCGAACTATCGGACTTTGAACTAAAGATCGAGTGTTTGGACTATCGGACATTTGGAATATGATCGAATAGAGTTCACCGTATTTGATAGAAATCGCTGTGTTTAGGCGTATTTCTCCACTATCTCTCATTTTCTATCCTCTATCCATTGCAATTTTAATTAATGTTTGTGCCCCTCATAACCCTACCCCTCCTATTTTAGCCCCAGCTTTTAATCGCGTTTGTGCCCAATTCCTCAGTAATTTTTTAGCCCGCTTTATGAAGCGTTTGGTGACCCCTCCCCCACTTTTTTAGCCGCAGCTTTATGGAATTTGGTGCCCCTCCTCCTTTTTTTTTTTTTAGCCCAGCTACGCCACAGAGATCACTATAATAGATAATTTTATTGGGGAAAGGAAACTGTAAAGAACAAAATTAACTTGTATAATTACGATCTAAGTAGAAGTATTACTTTTATTCTGTGGATAAATACATTTGGAAGTAAGTAGTTTTTCCAAAGTTTTTAAAAAGAAATTTGCCGTCATAACGAACAAACGCGCGCAACAATTTTAAAGCATGCAAAAAGCGTGAATGATTACCAAATTGAAAAAGGGATGGATAATAGGAAAACCGAACATCTCGAGAAATTATTCGGTCGCAAAAAAAATAATTTCAGGCGGCCAACGGATTGGGGTGAGTTTTTTGCATAAATATATATATCAAATGATCTAAATCGAATCGCTGTCTCTGTCGGATGTTTTTTTTTTTTTTTTGTACCTACATGTACTTAGTATGTGATCATCTCGTAATATGGTCTGTATTCAAATGTCATGTTCAACTTCGTTTAATTCTCGTCAGCTTTCAACACTTCTATCTAGAAAAATCCCATTTTCTTATACGCTTATCATTGTAGATTTACTACAGTGTCTCTGATGAACGTCATAATCAGGGAACGCTAACATCAGTCGGGTATATCGAATATTGTCATCTTTAAAAAGGTATTTCAAACATTTATGGTATCAATAAGAGGAGAAACAGAACTTAAGCAAAAATGACAATTTTTAAGGTGAAATTTAACAATATAGGTGAACAAACATTTGAGGGGTTTTTATTTTCATTATACTTGACCTTTTTTTTTTTTTTTTTAACTTTTCAAACAACAATAATTTTGAGTTTGCCCCCCCCCCTTCAGTGATTTATAGAAGTATGCCCCCCCCTCAACTTCAGTTGTTCGTAAATCGAATTACTTTTTTTTTTTTTTTCTAATCTTTTTGCTTGTCAGCTAAATTTTGAAGTTTGGCCCCCCCCCCCTTTTTTTTTCAAAATCAGTCCAAGTCTAAATGTCCGACTTATAGCCGAGTTCTAGGTGAGTATCGTATTTTTTAGTCGGCAAAATGCACTCAAGTTTTTAAAACAAACTCCGAGATTGTCACGAATCATCATCCAGACAAATAGCCTAAAGCATAGAAAATGTTATTGAACACAGGTAAATAATAACGAGATTGACATGATAACTGGTTTTATGGAAGGAAGGATAATTAAATATCGGTAATATTTCTCAAATATTTTTTGAAACGGGGGCAAATCATTAACTAAGATTTGAAACTTGTCAACCGATTCTGGCAAACTTATAAGCGGGTCTGTCAAATGGCAAAATCCTTTAAAATGGTATCAAAAAACACAATCGACTATAGTCGAACCCGAACTGTATAACGGTAATTAAGTTGGATAGCACAGATAAAAAGAATACGTGAATCGGTCATTATTCTGCGAATTGACACACATCTCACTTGCACTTCGCCTTTCTGTACAACAATAAAGTCGTTAGCAATGAATAATCTGTAGGCGTATTTGAAGATATCATCAATGCGCAACATTAAATTAAATTGTTGCTCATAAAATATCAATTCGATGAAGTAATGACAAATTTGATTGCGTGGATTAATTCAATTGATCATGGCAATAAAGATTTAAAGCTCGCTTAAATTCAATTTGATGGTCTCATCATTGTCAAATACTGGAAGCGCGCAATCGCTCGCGAAATTGCATTTGGATCTCCGGCGGTAAAAATTAAATGAAATAAATTTGAATATAGGGAGATTCACGAATTTTCCCCAAAATTTAATGATCAAAAATAATTGTCACTTAGAAAGCGTCCCTAAACTACAAAAACTCTAATAGAAATTTACAAAAAAAGAGTAATGTTCTTCGATCGAAGTGTATTATGAATATCGCATTTCACGTAGCTCTTTCAGTGAAATGTGCAACGTTAAATTTTGTGACTGTGCAAACTTAGATGCTTTTAAAAATTACATCACACAATTAGCCTTTTCAATGGTTTGATCGTAAAACATAAACAATTATAAAAGAGCCGAGTCTGTTAAATTGTTAAACGAAAGCACAAGACAAGGTTAAAAAATTTGCTCTTATCATTCAAAATTGAAAAGTCTACGGATATATACTCGTATATTTAAAATGAAATCAATTTCAAATGTTTTGCATCTGAAGTTGAAAAGGCGGTACTCAGCTAGCTTGATTTGATTTGATGTAGACCTAAGATGATAAATACAAGATTGGGTAGAGGCGGTATTTAAAAAATATTATTATTTCCCGGTTACTCCTTACAATAAATAATTGTCCGAAAAAAAATAATATAAAACATCCATACGTTAGATAAACGCTCTGATTTGCTTCACAGTAGACGTGAGTGTTTTTTAAATAATAAGTTATTCAAATTTGACCTATGCATGGGCGCTCAAAAACCATAAACAATGAATTATAATAGAGGTTAGCTACAATTGCAGGCCTACGTAGAATGTATAAGGAGTATATGTCATTTAAAAAAATCACATAAGTACGGGTCTTGTCTTTTAATATATTCCATTGAATAATACAAACGATTGAGAGAACAAGTTCTTACCAATAGCCTCCGTCACAAATGGGCTACGAGCCCCGTAATACCAGCTTTTGGTGGGTTTCCACACTTGGAAACCGCGCGATGCTGCGAGCCCTCGCAACAAACAGTGGAACGGAAATTCGGGGGTTTGGCAAGGGCCTGTGATCGGTTTAACTTTTTTGTTAAATATTTCGGGGGATCGCTGAAATCGCGGTGGTGGTGGTGTGCCAGCCGCGGCAGTGCCAGCCCGAGTGACAGTCCGCCCAACTGCCAGCACCTCACTCGCATACATTAACTTTTCAGTCGTGCCATTTTCGCAGCCCCGCTGAAGGGGAAGAGCTCGCACGGGTTCTGAAAGGCAGTCTCGCGCCACTCAGTGCGAGGCTGGTGCGCTCAATTGCAAAATTTGTTTACTGCCGCAGTACGAACAAATCGCCGGAGTGATACGGGGGTAGCCGCTGTGGTGCGGGGAAAATAATAATATCTATATAAATAAATACAAAATTTCAGATACCTGTGCACTTGCACACCGCCAGTACCAACGCTCGCGCGAGACGGGCGACAATGTCTGCCACCCAACCCGTCGCATCTTTAGTTATCAAGAGTGGCCGCGTAGGCGAGCGCCGGCGTTTATCGTGCGCAATGAAGATTTGAATTTTCCGCCCCAAATCGCCACTATTCGTGCGGGAGTCGCCCCCATTTTAATAAAGGATCCCGCTCCTCTTTATAATGTGAATGCACATAGGATAATGTTGAAAAATATAAATAAACAAACATAAAACACCCCCCCCCCCAAAAAAACCCCCACACCAGATCAATAGCAACTGATTGATAAGTAATAACACCAACGACGTTACTTAAAATCTACATAGATTCATGCCTTATCTCAAACTTTTTACTGGAACAGTAATAAGTGGGCGGGTTACTGGAAAAAGACATTTTTTAATTTGACTATTGCTAAGAAATAAATGTACATCAGATAAAATTTTGGGCGAAGAAACAGATGTGTCTAAGGAAAATATCTCTAACTTCTAAAACTTCTGAACTTATAACATCTAATTCCTATTTGTCAATAAATCAACAGAAATTGAAAAACATGTCACAAATATAGAATGTTGAAATATTTCAGAAAAAAAACCCACCAAAACCTCAACAAACAAAACAAATACTCCCCCCCAAAAAAAACCAAAAAAAAAAAAACAAAAACAAAAAAAAAAAAAAAAACCAACATGCACACACAGAAAAAAAAAATCCTTTCAACACAATAAATAGTCCTCTCGTCCAAACCCTTTCTAAAATTTGAAATTAACAGATATATGGGCAAAAGTCAGTAAAAGTTATAGCTACTAGTAAATGGCTACCTTGAAAGGAACAGATGTGTTTGTTAAACACAATTAAATGCCCCCCGTATTCCAACAAGTCAGTGGAAGGGCTTGTCATAAGGATTATGATTCAAAAAAGTTAATGGCCAATGTTAAGTTCGTTGAAAAGTAGATCAAAGTTAAAGATCAAGGTCAGGTCAAAAAAATTGGTAGATCAGAAAGTCTTGTCATAAGAAACGTACAAGTGAATTCACAGCCCTAGTAACCATTACCCATTCAAAAGTTTCAAGTCATGTTAAAGTTTTTCAAAAATAGGTCAAACTTCAAGTCCAAGGATAGGAGGTCAAAAATTTTGTAAACCCACGCAAAAGGTCTTACATGTGAAATAATCAAAAGCCCTAGTAATCAAAAGTTAAGTGCTGAGGTAAAAGTTTCAGAACAGAAGGACCAGAATGACAACACAGGACAAAAACAATATGGCCCTTCGACCATGGGGGCATAAAAAAGTTGGCTCCTACAGTAGAGCTACTTGAAAGGGAAAGTTAGGTTAACTATAGTCAGAAAGCACATTCTAGTCATGGTGTAAAGCTGATGGCACGTACTGTCGAGTAGCGTAGCATCCAAACATGGAGACAGGTGATAATGCTCGTCAGTTTT
>CAJDSM010016987.1:22500-25452 GCA_903981925.1 Ostrea lurida | reverse complement strand
GACAGAAAGTACAAAAACAATATGTCTCTCCTGGAAGAGGGGAGACATAATAAGTTGTTCGAAGGTTTCAATAGGCAGCATTTTGCGAATCCTAGAGTCATTATAACGATGTAGTTTGCCCATACAATCTGCCATTGGGTTAATGCTGTATGACGTTTTTCATAACAATTGTTAAACCGTTTTTAATACACTAATTTTGACCACGGATTATTCCGTTTACCTGATCAAGACAGTGGGCTCAACGGCTCATGGTGGGTGAGACTAGTAGTCGACAGGTAATTCTTACTCCTAGGCACCTGATCTCACCTCTGGTGTGCCCAGGGGTCCGTGTTGCCCATCTCTTCTTTTGTATTATATTTGGGACTTACGAGATTGATTACTGTTCGTTATATTTGCCTTTTCTTTGATATACAAGTTGTCATGTAGCTTTACTTTTGTCCATTCAAAACAAATGTAATAAATGACATGGGAATTATATGAAGATGAACTTTTAATTTTCTTCAAGCATTTCCCGTGGTGTTATTTAGTACTCGGGTGACCGAAAAGGCCCGTGAGCCTCTTGTTTTTAGTTCCGTGTTTGTACAAACGTGTACTAGTGAGGTTCCTTGCTATGTATCTGTCCATGTTTTTCAGGTTCATCAATCTATTTATAAGACCTGTCTAGTAGACATGAAGTCTTGAGAGATACTTCTGATTTATATCCGTTTTATTACGCTACGTCTTCCGATTTCAGAAATGCCCGGATGTATAACTTGGAGCATGGCCATTCTGAATATTCATTAGACGTAGCTTCTTTGACAGGAATATTATTTATTTTTGAAACAAAACATGACGCACTTTGTTAAACTGAAATATAGTCACAATTGTATACATATAAATGAACTCCCTAGTTTATTACTATACACATATAATTATATTGTTGTACTTCGATATGTCTGGCTGGTGATCACCAGTGACTTTTCTACTGTATATTGTGTTTATTGTAATCAATAAGCAAGAAGTTAACGATTTCTTAAACAATAAACGAACATTTCTTTCTACAGGCGAATCACAAGTGTACACGCTAGGACGAATTGGCAGATTTAAAGTTGTTTCTACAAAATTATCACGCATAGCTGGTTCTGAGCAAGAGGCAAGGATATCTACAGAAAACACGATTACCAGACTTCTAGGTAAAGCACCCATATTCCCTTCAATTTCTCTTACAAGTTATTCGTAAACAAGTGTCATTAGAACTCAAAATCACATTTTTTGGTGTTGTTGTAGGAACCTTCAGTAAAGTTCACCATGTCATCATTGTGGGCGTTGGAAGTGGGGTGCCACATTTCTATAAAGGCGACAAACATATACGTCTTGGCGATGTGGTGGTATCCGTGCCCTCAAGAAAAAACGGTCCAATATACATGCACTGTGACAAGATAGAGAAGATGGGTGGAGCAGACGGCTTCAATTATTCTACGCGGGAATGGGACTGTAGCGACAACTCTTTACAAGATGTTGCTGTCAGTCTGAAACAAATCATTGATCGAGACACCACCCCTCAGCGACCGTGGGACCGATATATCAATGATGCCAAAGACGTCCTTCAGACGGAGGAATCCAACTTTCATCGCCCACCGATGAAGACGGACAGGTTGTTTTATACAGACGACAATGGAACGGAAATAGAACTGGAACATCCTGTCCCTGAGAAGGGATACCGCGTGGGACAGAGCAACTGTCGTCTGGGTGTGGTAGCCAGCGGTAAATTGGTCTCCAGAAACCCTCGTCTCCGACAGTCGTTTGCAGAATTAAATGGGATCTATGCGTATGACAGTGATGTGAGTGTAGTTTTAGAATCACTGGATGGCAACTGCAATAACAGTTTTATCATAATCCGTGGGATATCAGATTATTCGGGCGGATCCAGAAAGGAGTGGCAGCCTTACGCCTCTCTTGCAGCAGCCGCTTACATGAAATCACTCATATACGCTTTGAAATAAACTCGCTTCCAATCCTCTGTGTATTATTAGTGATTTCACAACTACTATTTTTGCAGTTTTGCTTCCATATACTGGTAATGCATAATACGATATGTAATGAAATTAAATTGTTTGCCGAAGTTGATTTCCATATTTTTCTTTCACCAATACAAATGCACAAAGTAATGTACAAAATGCATATAAAAACCGCTTTAGGTGCATTTTCTCTTGATTCAGGCGCACTTCCCTAGGGTACAGGTGCCTTCCCCCCTGACCCGATATGTTGAACCCCATCATGCTTGTATGCCTTGAGTTTCAAGTTTTCTTTGATGGGAAACAAAAAGTGTTGAAATTTTTTACGAGAAAAGAAAATTGTGTCACCGCTTTGAAATAACGTGAATTGTTGAAATACAGCGATTTCAACTTGAAATGAAAACATATTCTCTATTCGTGACAGTACAGGAAATGATCCTTATCGATTAGTACAACTAATATATTGGACATTCATAATTTATCAAGTATGCATCAGGTGTATACAAAGAGAATTACTGACATTTTTTTTAAAATCATGCATTGAGCTGTGAAATGAGTTATTCAGCATGCTTACCGCGGTAGGACTGCAGGTGTGATAGGACATTATTGAATGAAGTTTAAAAGCTGTTACCAACATAAAAGCAACAGATTTACACCATTACAACACATCTACCAACTTATGAACAGTTATAAAGTTACTGATGACCAACATGAGTTAGTTCCAAATCATGGCGGTCCTGAAAAGAAGTTCTGCTTTTTAAGAAAAATCGAAGGAAGACGTTTCCGCATTGAATATTGCCGCTGTAATGAGATAAAAACATTCTAGCAAATTGCTAAAGTATTTCTTCCACTAAAAATAAACTATATGTTTGATAGCAGCACAGTCCAGGGAGATCAAAACTTGTCGGCTGTGAGCAATGTCGTCTGCAAAAAGTGACAAAAGCGGCTTTTTTTAATA
>CAJDSM010016987.1:0-17500 GCA_903981925.1 Ostrea lurida | reverse complement strand
CCATCTTTACCAAGCTCGATATTCACCCTTTTTGAATTTTAACTATGTCTAAATATGTCTAGCTTTGTTTGTATAGTTCATTCCTAATCATGACTTACGAGTTCTTCCAAAAATGATAAAAGCTCTGTGAACAAAGTTGCAGGGACTTTCGGCCTCATCACACGCTTCCACAAGGCCAACGTACACAGACAGAGAGTTGTCTCCTTCCGCCGGGTCAGTCCAGAGAACGAAGCTACCGTAATATTGTGGTTTTTCATTAGGACTGTTGACAATGCTAGACTGTAGAATAAAAAGCAAAAATAAAATCTATAACCAAAACCAACTGCTGTATCACCAGGGTCTAGTCACAGTTTCCAGTGATAGTTAATTAACCTTCTATGACAAACCGCTTCACTATTTATTCGGAAAATAATATACATTTATTAGGGCCCCGCAACGAGAGATGCGGCGCCCTATAGTTTTCATTTTGTCTCTCTGTCCGTCCGTCTGTCCGTCAACAATTTTTGTTAACACCAAAACTCAAAACCTATACATTGTACATAGATGAAATTTTGCACACTTGTTTCTCACCATCTGCAGATGTGCATATTGAAATTTGGTCTTATAGGGGTCAATATTTTGGGGGGAAATTTCATTTTCCCATGAAAATTCGCAGATTTTGAGAATCGTACTTTGTGAACATTAAAACTCAAAACCTATACATTGTACACAGCTGAATTTCTCACCATCTGCAGATGTGCATATTGAAATTTGGTCTGATAGGGGTCAGTATTAAAATTTGGTCTGATAGGGGTCAGTATTTTTGGGGACAACTTCATTTTTCCATGAAAATTCGCAGATTTTGAGAATCGTACTTTGTGAACATTAAATCTCAAAACCTATACATTGTACACAGCTGAATTTTTGCATACTTGTTTCTCACCATCTGCAGATGTGCATATTGAAATTTGGTCTGATAGGGTTGAGGATTGTGGGGGGGAACTTCATTTTTCCATGCAAATTCGCAGATTTTGAGGATTGTACTTTGTGAACACTAAAACTCAAAACCTATACATTGTACACAGCTGAATTTTTGCATACTTGTTTCTCACCATCTGCAGGTGTGCATATTGAAATTTGGTCTTGTTGGGGTCAATATTTTGGGAGAAAACTTCATTTCATTCGCAGAGTTTGAGAATCATACTTTCGTGTAACATTAAAACTCAAACCCTATACATTGTACACAGCTGAATTTTTGCATACTTGTTTCTCAACATATACAGATGTGCATATTGCAATTTGGTTTTATAGGGTCAGTATTTTGGGGGGAACTTAATTGTTCGATGAAAATTCACAGATTTTGCAAATCATATTTTGTGGAGACTATAACTCAAAATCTATAAATTTTACTTAACTTTTGCAAACTGTTTATCACCATATGCAGATGTGTACATTAAAACATTTGCCTCAGCGGGGCCCTTGCTGACTTTGTCACGGCACGGCAGTGAAGGGAATATGAAGATTTATTCAGCTTTAAAACATCATATTCCCCGAGGACAACGCCCGAGGGGAATGTGATTTTCTAGGCTGAATAAATCATCACATCCCCCGAACTGGTGTGCAATAAATTGTTTACTATACCGAACCAAAGCAAGGCTGTAATGGTAGATCTACATTCGGTTAAACAACAATTTATCAGAGAAAATCATTTTGTAACAATAATTCAGTTATGCAGAATGGTAGATGAATATTAAAAAGGGCTTTCATCTGCAATAAGTATCCTTGATTTAAAAAAATAGCTTCAAGATAAAAATTACAAGTTTATTCAAAACTCCAAGACTAGCTGAACCTACTGCATCGCTGTCATTTCTGAAAAAAAAATGTTAATGGCAACGTTACAAATATCAGAGAAATCAATGGTCCAAAATTAAGGAATCCAATGACACATACATCCATTTAATTTCGAGTGTTTAAACAAGAGATAACCGTTAGTTTTTTCTCGCCCCAACATATAATGCTTTCAAGTTTAAAATGTCTCTCAAATTAGAGAAAGTCTAAGGAGATATCTCACACTTGACATGAGAGATATCCCTTTCACATAGAGATATATATTTCAGTTAAAAAGATACTCTCAAACAGAAATAGACATATTTAAGAATTTGCATGAATGAAATTTTTAGAAACGAAAGATATATTGTTTAAGTGTTCAAAGACGATATCTCATAATAAAAAAACGTTCAGCAATTTAAATTAGCTTATCTCATAAATAGCGAAGACAGTCGCATGGGAAAAATAAAGGTAAAGATAACGAACAGTAATCAATCTCGAAAGTCCAAATAGAATACAAAACAAGAGTTGGGCAAACACGGACCCCTGGGCACACCAAAGTCGAGGTGGGATCTGGCCCCGGGATCATGAAACAATCTTAGACTTCAGTCAAAATTTCGAACTCCTGTAAAATGTTTCATTAACTTTTAATTTGCACACACTAATAATTTGATGAAGCAATTTTATTTTGGAATTATTGACTTCACAATCATTTTCTTCAAATTTGTAGATGTTGACTTAAGCTTAAGATGTTTCATGATCCTGGGGCCAGGTGCCCAGGAGGAGTAAGCATTCCCTATCGACCGGTCACACCCGCCGTGAGCCCTTTGTCTTGTTCAGGTAAACGGAGTAATATGTAGTCAAATCAAGTATTATGAGATTGGAAAAAGATGCTTCTTTAGTAGCTTTCACAGATATCTCTTAGAATTAAAGAAACATCTCTTTCTGAAAATCTTTAAGAGATATCTTTTAACTTTGAGAAATATTTGTTTTGCATTGACAAAGAGATATTTCTTTAGAGTAAAGAGATATCTTTAAAGGTTAAGAAACATCTACGTTACAAAAATATATCTAACTTTAAGAGATATTTCTTTAAGCTTAAGAGATACTAATATCTTTCTTAGTTAATGAGGTTTATTTCAATTAAGGTTCAGTTAAAGGGATACCACTTTTTTGATAAATAGTAAGACGGCTTGCCATTATCCACCCCCTCAACGCATCAGGAAGAAATATTGCGGGCGTGGTTGGCGTGAATTTTCAAAATGACCAACCGAATATCGTTATTTCTTGGATACTTTTCTTTGAGTTCGATAGAAATATCCACCTGGAAAAATGCAATAGATGAAAAAGTAAGGCCTCGAGAATTTTATACATCATTTTATAATACATGTACATGTATATCAATTGTGTTTGATTAATAATTCCGTCTTCGGTTTTTGAAACATATTTAGGGGGTGTTCAGATTATGTTAGCAATTCGTTTCCTTGATTGTGTTGTTCACTTATTATCTATTTTCAGTTGTCTGCCAGTACATGACTATTTGTAATTTGTTTTAAAATCAACGATAATAAGTTGTTTTGAAAGAGACTGCATTCACAGTAACTGAGGATGATCACACAAACCTATGAAGCGAACACATACCATTGTTTCCTGCTACTTTCTGGATCCGCATTTGACAGATAACATGATCATTTATACAAATAGATAATGTTTTAAAAGGTTTTCCTGAAAGCATGCCATAAAATTGCGTAAGAGAAAATTACACGTAAACACATTCAGCAAACCTTTTATGCCAAAAACGTAGTAGGATAGTTTACAATGTAGCAATATGTGTTCTATCACATCAGTCCCAGGGTGATTGAAATATGAATTGTTTCCAGAACTGACAAAGACAAATATACATATGAAAATTTAATCTCAAAGAAAAATATCGTGCTTTTTGGTTGCTGATGATACCATTGTCTATTCAAGAACACAAGCAGACATCGCTATTAGAAGAAGGTAGTAAATCATGGGAACCCAGACGACGGATCGAGATTCCATTAAACTGGAGTTAATTAAAAGTTTGCCCCTCACCGATACATTCCAGCCATGATGGCTTAACTGCTAAGAATTATTTCTAGGGGAGACAGATCGTCTTGTCAATGTCTCGTATCCGTCATGTATTGAAGGTTTAATACCATTTTATCCAGAAACAGCATAGCGATATATCGCTGAATGCTTGGGTCTGATACTGGATTACGTATACACTCACTGCAGGGACGTAGCTACGTTTACGTCAAAACGCCAGTGCAAAACCGACAAAGGCAAAATTATGCAACATGTCAGAAAAAACGAAAGGAGAGAGAGAGAATTATATGAGTCCTTGTATTGTGACGTGTATCCAAGATATGCAAAATTTATCTTTGTTGATGTTGAAATGAAGGTCGGAAATGCTCATATCATGTCCATCTTTGCCGAAAGCATCAAATCAGTGAACCTATGAGAGTCTTATGAGAAAGTTATTTTGAGGTGGTCCATTCGATCGTAATATATACTAGTAAGTCGAAGACGACAATATATTACAAAAAGAATCAGTTGAATCAGACTGATATCATACCTTTCTTGAATTTCAATTCGCTGTACATGGATACAGCAAGTTGCCGTATTGTATAATGTTCGTTGTACACCGGAATCGGATTCGATGTAAACAATATTCTATATTATGACAATTCATACCGCGAAACAATGAAATAAATTTACTGGAATTGTATTTGAGTAAAAAAAGAGGACTATCCCCTCAGTTTTACAGGTACTAGGCACCTAATTTTAATGAATGAAACAATTTATTTCGTGTAGCAATCAAAGTCATTGAAGACCAAAGTCACTGAGGTTAAGTCTGTACATCGTTTCATCATTCTGACAAGCGGGTAACATCAGCAAACCAATGCATAAAAAGTGTTAAAAAAGAAGTCTTCATCATCTGCTATTTCTACAAATGCCCTCGCTTCGATTGGTATCAATATCCAGTGTTCGTGATACACAGCAATATTCAATTTAGAAAATGCATAAAAAGCTTTTAAAGACAACAGAAGTTGTGTAGAAAATATAAAGTACATCTCAAGTACATTGTACTCCAGCAGAGAGAGCTATTCTCACGTGATACATACAGTTACTATTACCGCGCAGGAATGGGGGACGAACTCTTATCTCTTGAGACATAAGCTGTTGGAAACCCAATTGACCAACAAAAAATGGGATTATATTTTTGACCAGTGAATATCTCGGACAGTAATTCATTAGGAATGGGAAACATAAAACGACGCTGCTTCAAAATATCATGCAAAGCTCAGAAGAACATTAAACACATAGAAGATTTGTAGGAAAATCAAAAATTTTGAATACTACACTTGTATGTAGATGAAGGCATTAAATTTTTTGAAAATTATGAAAACATAATGCACATTTCAAGGGCACCACCATTCATCTCCCAAAAAATGATTTGACTATAAATGTAAGAGGCGTTCTGGGAACCGGGATTTTCTGTAGTTCTTCCCCCCAGTGGCCCGCAGGGTGAAAATGAAAATCTTGAAACCTTATTGCACATTGATAGGCCACCACCATTTGCCTACCAAAAGACGGTTCAGCTACTGCGTGCCATGTAACGGGAGTTTGGGGAACCGTTTCTTACCCAAATATTGGCCCCAGAGTGAAAATGAAAATTTCGGAAATTTTATTGCACATCTAGAGGACACCACCAATATGATTTGGCTTTTGTGTAAAGTGCAGGAAGTGTTCAGGGAAACGGGTTTCTGACCCCCATTTTGTCCCATGGGTAAAATTGAAAGTTCCAAAATTTCATTGCTCATCTACAGAACACCGCCTATCATATTCCAAAAGATTAGTTGGTACTGCTTAAGATAAAAGAGGAGTTTGAGGAAGAAGAGTGACAAACAGAAGGACGGACGGACCAGGGTAACAATAATACATTCGAACTTTCTTTAGGAAGTGCGGACATAAAAACTATTGCACCAGCATGGCTTCTTTGTTGGTTATACAAGTACCACGGAGAATATATTTGTGTGCGGGCATCGCTGTCTTATGACAGCATAGATCTAGTTTGTTTGTTTGTAGTTTTTTTTTTATTTTATTTCATCATTAACAAACAACGGTTTACAACCATATTTCAGATTGTGCTAACTCGAGGTAATCAATTAATCTACACACTGGTGCGTATTATCTGCATAACAGAAGTCAAAAAAATAGGCATTTACTGCTTAAATAACCCTGTCAATATCAACAGAATTGAATGACAAATATTGAAATCTATTTCTTGTTGACTGGTTCCCAGCCGTTCTAAACTTAGGGCATCCAGAAGAATTCAGCAGAGAATTGTCAATCATATTGCTTGCGCTCCGGAAATAATACGACAACATCCAATTTTAACTCCATAAAGTGAAAACCATGCGACGGTAGGTTACTTCCGGGCAAATTAATGGCGGGATATCTCGTATTAGGAGTCGTTTAATCATCTCCTAATAGAGAATAACCGCATGGCGTGCTAACGAATACAATATGTTATAGTAGTTTCATTACAGGATATTCTTTTATTAGGACATATTCATCTGCTGCTGATCAATCCCAAGGTCAATAAATATGTTAGGATTTAAATATGCATACACTAAGATGTAAATTCAGAAAGTAGTTTAAGTTGCATAAATGTCACCGTTAGAAAATCATGCTTGCTGACATGTAGAATATACAGAAACAATATTTTTCAACAAAAACCAAAATAAAACAAAAAAACAAAAAACAAAAACCCACCCACCTCAGAAATCTGTGATAGAATTCGAATAGAAGTACTTAGAAACCTTATAAGTGTTTACCATTTGTAACAGAAAGGGAAAAATTCAGCGGACTAGACTGAATTCTTTGTCTTTATATTACTAGCATTTAAAACCGTCTGACTGCCACGTTCCTCCCTCCTTAAATGCCTTTACACTTTGAAGACTTTCCCCCCTGGCAGGCACTTCCAGTTCCTGGTCACGACACCAAATGTAACCGGAAGGGAGAAAATGCAACAGGTAAGACCAAGATTCAAACCCGGACTCCCTGAATTGTACACCTGCAGTCACGTGCTCTACCGACTGAACTATCTGGCCACCGTCCGACCGCCTCATTTTCAGTCTCACCCCCACCCCAAGTCGATGGCTGAAGGTCATTACCCTTCTGTAGGACTAGGAAACAATAGAAAAAAATATATACACTATTTACTCAAACCATTATTTCATAACCCCATTCAATAGCATTCAAACCTGCGAACTTAGTATAAACTCATGATGCGACACGGAAGAAAGCTAACCAATGGTCACTGAGCCCGACAATTCAATGACACTAGTAAAATTTGGAATCCTGTAAGTTATTAATTAGTGATTGGTTGCTGCAGGGAAATTTATTCAATCCATGTATCTTCGTTGTAACTCTCCTTGGACAAACTGCGCGCGTATTAAACCCAGAAGCTATAATCTTCTTTAAAGATAGTAATTGCTTTCCCGGTTTTGTTTTCCATAGGTAGTAGAAACTCATGTAATCATAATTTCTATTAATCTCCTGCAACCAGCAACATGTGAGTCGCGTGTAACAGTACATCAACGTCCATAACTGTTCGTCCTAATACGAGATCTCCATAAACGAAAATCAGCGATAAATGAAAACCGCAGTTCAGGATATATACCACGCAACTTTCTTCTAAAAAGGAGAGAGACGTTACACACTTTACCCAATTCTTTACTTTTACCACTTAAGGCTTGTAGTAGAACACTTCGTTCTCAAGGGTATTTAGTTTATAGTTGGTCTGCTGATTGCTCTCTCTATCAATCACTTCCTGCTGGATGGATATATAAAGCCTTTATTGTCTGGCGCCTAATCTGCATTTGACTTGTGCAGTCGGGCTGATTTTCATTACGTCACGCTGCGAGGTGCGAATATAACGTCTTTTTTTCACAACAACATTAATTAAAGACACTATGCTTTCATGGTATATTTCCTCAGCTGCTGGAGCAGAAGTTCACTGAATTTTCTACTAATGTCGAGTTATTTTTTATTACAAGTCGTAAATTTTCATCAGTTCGATGTTTATTGCAAAACCAGCGTGATTACTTTATAAGCTGAGTATATAAACCAAATCAGGAATTTTTTTTAATTATCTCCTGTCTCCTCTCATATGTGAATGAACAAATGAATGATCCTATGTACACTTAAACAGAATTAGCAATATTACAATCAGTCATGAAAAGCTATCACGAACTGCGCAATTTTTACTTCTCCTAGTTCCGAATAAGGTATTTTTAGAATGGGATATTATCTCTACGTTACGTGTTTGAAACCATTTTCCACCCCACAATATATTTGAACTTTTTATTTTAAATATATCATTAAATAATTTTTCTACAAGTCACCATCTAGTTATTCTATGACGAAGAAAATGACACCTATTTTCGTGCAACGATTTTACCAGTTCCGAATAGCCACTGTTCACATGGATAGAAAATGCATCTGAAGAAGAATTTTAAAATTGAAATAAAAATTTAGAAATTTGATCTTTCATCTGAAGAATCAAGCGTAATTTAGGTAGATCTTCCAAAACAATTCATACTTTTTTTTCGTCTAGAAAATGAGGGGGCCTTACGATTTTTTCAGAAAACAAACATGGCGGATTTTCGGGAAATTAAGCATCCCCTCTTTTTCAGTAGCTAACAAAATTCATGCGATCAGTAAATTGTGAAAATTTTAGAATTAATTAACAGATGAAGGAATAAAGTTTATTATCGTAATGTTTTATTAAAAAAAGATGAAGATTTCACTCATCAAACTTCAATTGTTCGGAATTGGAAACCTATTCGGAATTAGGAAAACCACTGCAGCGCCGTAACTACATATAGGCAAATGAGGCAAATACCTCATGCCGAATTTGTCCCCCCAAAAATTAATTTAAACAAATAAAGTTTATCAAAAATAGTTTGACATCGTTTTATTAGTTTGACATCGTTTTGTTAGTTTTACATCGTCTTTGTTAGTTTATACATCCCTTTTTTTTCACTAAAAACGAGACAAGTTAAGAATAAGTTTTGGGAGTGAATACATATCAGACATAACTTTCATTTTTGAAAATACATGATGGTATGAACTGTTACGCTCCCTGGACTTTGAAGAAAATCAGATCGAACAACAGGAAGCTGGGATTAGAACGCGCAGACCTGTTCGTGGCATTGCTCCGACTTCGCAACATCGCCGGAACCGACTTCGGTGGTCTCAGGCTCACAGAGTGTAGCCGCGGTAACGCTGGCGGATAGTTTGGTACAGCGATTTATCTCAATTTACTGCAGAGGACTGATGGCAGACCCGGGTGTATGGTGCCAAAATGAAAGGTTTGCGCAAATTTGCACCCAAGAAACTGACTGGTTTGGAGGAGTGCTGTTATGTAGTGGGCTGCAGGACTTCATTGGTGCACATACAAGGTATTTTGAAGGCTCAACGGTATATTGATGATGTCATAGAGCCCCACGTGATTCCAATAATGCAGCATCCCAGAGCTGGATTTCAACATGACTACGCCAGACAGCATACTGCTCGTATATCATGTGATGCTCTGTAAAAACACAATATCCAGTTTTCTTTGACCATTCAAATCACCAGATTGAACCCTATCGAACATTCATGAGAACTGGAAAGGCGTAGCCGCTGCCTCAAACTCTTCATTCAAGAGAAGACTGTACCAATATCCTTAGACGGCTCGTTAGAGATTTAATTGCGTCCATGGGAAGACTTGTCAGGCAGTCATCGTTGCTCGAAGGGGCCTACCAAATAATCTGAGTGACCTTGAACTGTTAGTGACTATAATTATCATTAGTGGTGGTGCTACTATGATTCATCCAGCGTTTTCATCCTACTTGTGTTGTCAATAAATTAATTAGTCTTAAAAGGAGTATGAAATTGTACTGTGTAATTTTTTTTGGGGGGGGGGGGTGTTAGCGGTTTGTTTTTTTTGCTTTTGGGGGTATTTTTTATTTTATTTCATTTTTTTTAATATTTTATTTATTTTGTTGTTGGTTGTTTGATTTTTAGTTGTTTTGGTTTGTTTTGGTTTTTTTTTTCCAAATCAGGATATATAGTATACGAGTATTATTCCATGCGTAAAGGAAATTTAAAGACGTAACGGTTTAAACTAGTGTGCTCATATGAACATGCCTATGGCGTATGTGTGTACATCCTTACAAACGACCAAAAGAATTAATTTAATGCTGTTTTGTTAATTATTACTAATTAAAAAATATTATCCAAACGACTATGTAATATAACTTATTCAATGCATGGTATCAACTTTTCATTTAATAAAGTAAGTGATATCGCATGCTCAGTTGAATAAGTCGAAGTGATATCATTTTAAAGCACCTTTAAAACGATTACATGATATAAATAGTTATGTCACTTTTAAAAGTGAGTGGTTGATATTGCCTATTCAAAACGAATAACGATCCCTGTGTGCATGTCATGCTCTACAGACCATATGTTATGATATGGCTCTAAAATAAACAACTTTGATTTAAATTTACAAATGAAGAGTCCATGCTCAATTCACAGTAAAAAGAAATAAAGGTGTGGGAAATTAAAAGAGAGAGAGATATCAACAAAAACGATGGAATATTCAACACAAGATCTTAACAAAATAGCATGAAAGGATCGGCATTTCGCTATGGTCATTCAATTTACTCTATAATACTGGTCTATCTTTTCGAGAAGATCTTAATCAGATATTAACTTCCTGGATGAAATTAAAAAAAAAATCTAACTGTTTTTCATATTGTAAAATTTGCTTGTAGTTTTCAATCATAGAATATGCATGCTCTCCAGTAATTTGACGTAAAGGCTACATTGTTTTATGGAACTAGAACGCGAATCAAAGGCTTAAAATTGTGGATGCATTGCCATACGTAAAATTAACCTCAAACTATAAAAGTCGGTGTTAGCAATACAACACGCAAACTTAAGATCGTTTACCTATCAAGTACAGCTCCCTGATCAATACGACAAAAGGCAGTATACTTTATCATTACTTTTTTATATTCCCTCTTCAAAAAATCTAATCAAAGAAATTTGGTTTTATCATTATTATTAGGAATGTGACGGTCATCAGCATTGTAGAAGAATTAACCGATGCTCGTAAAAGCTTACCGGTAAAAGGCGTACTATGTTAGACCGGTAAAAAACGTACTATGTTAGACCGGTAAAAGGCGTACTATGTTAGACCGATAAAAGACGTACTATGTTAGACCGGTAAAAGACGTACTATGCTAGACCGGTAAAAGACGTACTATGTTAGAACACGGCCGTATCCTCCAATACTGACAACAAAAACGCATTTCTTGTTTATAATACATCAACACCAACTGAGGTGACTGTAGAACGCGTTCTGGGTATGTGATATAAGCATTAAAAACCTTGTTATATCAAA
This sequence comes from Ostrea lurida, assembly GCA_903981925.1. Lineage (NCBI taxonomy): Eukaryota > Metazoa > Mollusca > Bivalvia > Ostreida > Ostreidae > Ostrea > Ostrea lurida. The sequence continues at coordinate 6,204 of CAJDSM010016987.1, read as the reverse complement.
TGAGATCAATATATGGAACAACAAAGACAGCAGGTGACATGAATTTCAATTGGCGGAAAATCCTAAGTTTGTTTTCTTTGCGGCCGTGTGATAATAACTAAAAACATACACAAGAATATATGCAGTTGGTTTCCATTTTTGCTAGCGTATCAAGAACAATTTATACTGTTTCGGCAGTCGACAAATTGCCTGGCCACCCGGATCGTGCTTTGGTATTGCCAAGAACTGCTAACTGGTTTACGCATTATTTGACAGATGAGTTAAGGGGGGGGGTTACACATATTGAGAAATGAACTTCAGATTCTACACCACTGACCAGATTTCATAAGGAAAAGCCCTATTGAATGTAAATATACAAAAATATTTTCAAAACATACCGGCCTGCGAATGGATACTAAATCCGGGGAATAGCACGATTTCCTCTCAGTCTCAAAACTGAACATGACGCTCTTTGAAGGCGAGGGTTGAGGAGTCAGGTACGTCCGTGTGCTAGAGAGGGTCCGTCTGGGAGATGAGGGTGGGACACACCCTGCCTGCAGCACTGTCGGTGCTGAACCCCGCCGACACGATCCTCTTCCACTGGAACGTCGACGATTCTTCCGGACGACAGTACCAGTCCGGGTCAGCATCTCGTCTGCTGCGCAAGAAGCAGTTCTGTATTTTATTTTCATTAAAAAAAAATTGGATAGCTTAAAGAAGTAGTTTTTTTTCCTCTAATTATGTATCTCCGACAAATATCTCGTAGATTAGAATTTTAAAATATCCGGGCATTTTGAATATCCATAAAAAATGCCCGAGGTATACTATACAATACACATACCCGTAGTAAAAGCTAATCCGAAGTCACAAAAGCAAAAGGATTAGTGGAGTCGTTTAATTGGTGCTTCTTCTCTCCGTCTACAAAAGGTGACTGACTGCAATAGCTATTGATTGTCGCTAAAATCTAACGGTAACCCAAAGCTTTATCATCAGGTCTAAAAAGAAGCGTCGTTGGATGTTCGTAGCATTTCATTATCTTTGGGTAATTAGACCGAACTTTGATTTCAAACGTGGCAAAGCCATTTGAACAATGCCATTCTTACGTGATGAAAGCATACTTTAATACTAAACGGCAATGGATGATCTCGTCATCGAATCACAGTTTCATCAATAGATACATTCCATAACCAATATGCCGAAGGGAAGACGTATCATTACTGTATTCCCCCATTTTTTGTTTTCTATTTTTTAAAACATCAAACAAAGGAAGATTGTGCAATGATTTTAAAATATCATCTTTTGAGTAGCTAAATGACAGATATGTAAATGATTACGGTAACTAGTTTCAAGGGTTGCAAGTCGATGTACAATGGATGAAATGAAACAACAAGGCTACAAAAATGGTCTGTCATTGAGATAACAGTGACTTGTTGAAACAACGTTAAATTAGCCAATTATATTCTACTACGGCTCAGAAAATTTGGTCACTTCGTGACGTCATGGTGGATTCCGAAACGACTAGGCCTACATATTACTTGCAGACAAAAAAAAAGGTAAGATGGTAAGGTATACTACATAGGCACCTGAAGTGTGGATTTTTGTAAACCCCCCTTCTCAAATAAATATAGACTCAAGAAGTTATCTAAAATATGTGATTTCCCCGTCAATGACTTTCATAAGTCGATCTGCATAGTTAATTTCTATTTTTTGCAAGCTTTTAAAATGACCACTTGTGAGATACTAATATATATACATGTAAAGGTGCGCAACAAAAATGTTTAAACACACAAGGGGCTACCCGCTTCGAGGCTGATTCACAAGGTACAAACAACTTTACTGAAAAAAATTCTGTGATCTGCACGTCATGCTAACATAGCACTACTTGCTTCTTTCGTCTAAACCCCATACCATCAGTTGTTTTAGTTGTATTCTGTCGTTTATTTCACCAGACCCAAGCTCAGTCATTGACAGCCTAAAAGTAGGCCGTGACATCACTATGAGACGCGTTATCCCATTGGCTTCTCAGTATTCGGATGGTCTCGGCTTTTTTGGTAGCACTATTTAAAGGGAAACACACAAAATAGCTTAACTTCTCAAAGGCGCGAGTTAAAGAAAACAAAACAATGTCAATCCAGATTATTTCGAAAGCTTGTTTTGATAGATAATTTAATAGACTTACTTATAACAAGAATGTTTATCTGAAGTATATAACCTCTGGGAAAAAAATTATATTTTGAAACACATTTAAGCAATCATACATGTACGGGTGTGACCGGTCAACAGGCGAATGCTTACTCCTAGGCCCTGACCCACCTCTGGTGTGTCCAGGGATCCGTGTTTGCCCAACTCTTGTTTTTGTATTGTATTTGGGACTTATGAGATTGATCACTGTTCGTTATCTTAATTGTGCCCCTTATTGGCAGACTTATTTTTTTATATTCATATGGAGCAGAATTTGTACAAAAACTGTTACGGGATAAACAAAAAATTGCCGTGTCCTTCAACCTTACATATAGGTATATAGATGATGTGCTATCAATTAACAATCATAATTTTCACAATTATGTCCATTTGATATATCCCACAGACTCGATATAAAGGACACCACAGAATCTGACATATCTGCTTCATATTTGGATATTTTACTTAACATTGACTCTAATGGCAGACTGACAACTAAACTATGTGATATAGCGTGATGACTTTAACTTTGCAATCGTCAACTTTCCTTTCTATGTAGTAATATACCACTATCACCTGCTTATGGTGTGTATATCTCGCAGTTGATTCGATACGCAAGAGCATGCTATCGTATGCGGATTTTTTAAAGCGAGGCCAACTACTAAAAAAAGTTGAGTTGCAGGGTTATAAACGAATCTCGTTTAAAGTCATCATTTCGCAAATTCTACGGTCGCTATAATGACATTGTTTGCGATTACAAAGTATCACTAAGTCATATGTTGACTGATTTGTTTCATACCCTTTGTTAGACTGTCATTTCCTACTAGATTGACTACGGGTAATCCGTTTACTTTATTTCGACTACGGGCTCACGGCGGGTGTGACCGGTCAGCAGAGGATGCTTATTCCTCCATGGCACCCGATCATACCTTCGCTTTTGTCGGAGGTCCGTGTTGCCCTACACTCGATTTTGTATATGGTTTTTTTTATTATGATTACGTTTAACACAATGATTTACGCGAGCTAATCGGATGACGCGTCTCAAAGAGCGATGTCAGACCTTTTTAAACTGTCAATGGATGTACAAGCTCGGGTCTGGTAAAATAAACGACGGAATAAAACTGGCTGTTACTTGGGCAAACTGGTTGCATCAAAATTACAGGGAACCACTTATTCTGAATGAAGTCAAGTTCATTCAACTGTGTTATGTGCTATTATGATGTTGTTTCTTCTCTTTAAATTAAGTTTGTGATGGTTGCATAATTACTGCTGGTAATATATATTAGTGTTACACCGATTAGTGCTGCCAAAATAAATCTTATTTTAATGTAAAGTTAGAATTCAAGAGCTTATTTTGATATCCTTATTGTATTATATTTACATTCAGTGTATCTCGTCATTGAAATGCACTGGAAATGAAGGCATTCAAATTCTATAACACACTCTAACCGAATCACGGCGTGTGAATACACACTGGAACTACATATACATCTGTACTTGTAATCTGAAGAAATAGGAAATAATGAAGTTAATAAAGATGGATGAAAACCTCCCGCCTAATTTCAATGCATAGTTTGAAAATAAGTAATATCCAAATGCACTATATTTTCTGTAGTAGTTACAACGGCTGATTTTCGGCTCTTCCATTTATTACGCACACCAAGTTTTGAAAGGCCTAAAATTTTGAATAAAAATATTAAAATCTAACATTTATAAAATAAAATTGAGGAATGTAAATACATGTATAAGCATTGAATTCTTATTTTGGATGTCGTCGTGGTATAACAGCACCTGGCGTGCCAACAAATTATCATACCGCGCTAACGCGCGGTATTCAATTTGTTGGCACGGCCAGGTGCTGTTATACCCACCGACGACAGTCCAAAAATAAGAATTCAATGCTTAAATAGTGTTTATGGTATGTTTCATGAATTGGTAAGGTGTTGAAAACTGTGAACAAAAATATATACAACTGTACTAAACTATTTATGAATCCTTCCTACTCACCGCCTATTACACTTGTGACTACCTGATACTGCTGACTGTTTACCAGATCGTGATCATCCACTTCCATGCCTGCATCCGTTGTCGTGATGTGCTGCAGATGTCGGTTTTCGTCGCACCCCTATGAAGACGGATAAGATCATCGATTATGCACCTGAGCGCTAAACAGTTTATGGAACTTGACCTACAGCCTGTGACGTCTCAATGCAAGTAAAAAAAATCTCGACAGAACCGAAAACGAACAAACATAAACACTATCTAATTGGTTCATTTGACTTTATCGATATATTCATATTTGTACAGAGTAAATTTCCGTTTTGTTGACACGATGATATCACATTTACTTATCCTCTGAGCCCCATTGGGCGCCTACAAATTTCCAGCCGGCTCTGTCTTGGGCGAGCCACCACAGTTCATGCCAGGTCTATCCAGCTTCTTTCATTTGTTCCACTGTTTGTCTTCATGCCCCTAGGGGACGTCCTCAGTTTCGTTTCCCTGGGGGCGCCGAGATGAAGGCCTCGAGGGGATGTCACGTTTTCTTCATGCGAGGGTGTGATCAAGCCAGCTCCAGCGATGATGTTTCACTTCCAATACGATGTTGTCCTCCTCCAAATCTCCTTATTCATGATCTCATGTAACCAAATACTGAGGTTTCTCCTCAGACACCATCCCTCGAATCCTCTCAACCTGTTTTCCATCTTCTTGTTTGTTATTCATGTCACCACAGCGTAAAGAAGGGTGGAGCGTACACTTAACGGTAGATGTTCAGTTTTGTCTTGGTGTTAAGGCACGTTGACTTCCAAACGTCTGACATTTTCTTGAAAGCCTGGGCTGCCAAGCCAAGTCTTGATATCTCTTTTTCAATGCTGCTGTAAGCCGAGATGCTGCTGCCCAGATAATAGAAGTCCTTCGAATGCTTCCTTTTCCACTGTTACTGGCTGTTTCGCTTTTGTCTTCACTTTCGTGATCTTAGTCTTGGAAGGGTGGATCTTGAAGCCTACTTTCTTTGCTGTCTGTGCACTCCGTCCGTCTTCTGGATATCTTAACGTGTGTGGTAGAGTAGAGCAATGTCATCTGCGAAGTCACTATCCTCCAGGTGATTAAACAAACCCCACATTAGTCCTCTGGGCTTGTCGGCTGTGGCCATCTTCATTAAATAGGAGGAGCGGCGATATTATGCAGTCCTGCTGTACTCCTGTCTTCACCTAGAACCACTCACTGGTCCCTTTATGTCTTACACAGCGTGTGTTGTTGGCATAAATGTATTTCACGATGTTGATCACTTTGCTGAGAAGTCCGTATAGTTCCATGATCTTCCAAAGGGGTGGATGGGATCAAGGGTGTTTTCAAAGTCTATGTAATTTATGAACAACGAGGAGTTCCACTGAAATGGATTGCTCAACAATGTTCTTCACCACAAAAATCTGGTCTGTGCATGAGCGTCAGCTTCTAAATCCAGCCTCCTCCTTCTTATGCCTCTTGTCAACTCCCTATCGGATTCTCCAGAGAAACACCCTGCAGAAGATTATGCCAGGTACAGATAGATTGATTGATTGATTATCTGTTGTTTTACATCTCACTCGAAAATATTTCAATCATATGGAGACGACACCAGTGCCGGTGAAGGGCTGGAAAATTTAGGCCTATGCTCGGCACTCAGGGCTTTTGAGCAGAGAGGGATCTTTATCGTGCCATACCTACTGTAACACGCAGCTTCGGTTTTTCCGGTCTAATCCGAATGACCGCCCCATTCAGTCGCAGTTTCTGTGAATGGTACGGTTGCCTTTCTTTGGATATTGACGATTATCCCCCTTTTCCAGTCATTTGGCTCTTTTTCATTTTCCTAGGCTTGATTAAAGATGTCTTTAGAGATCTCGCACTTAATGCTGGATCTGCTATCAGTATGTCCACCGTTACTCTATATTCCCCTGGTGCTCCGTTCCTCTTGGTCCGTTTTATGGCTGTGGCTATCTCAACGATGATAATCCTGCATCTCGTCATCTCAATGGTCTCCTTGTCTGAAGTTTTTGTTTTATTATA
>CAJDSM010016986.1:0-27480 GCA_903981925.1 Ostrea lurida | reverse complement strand
AAAGAAATTCACTGCTGCTATGATACATTAAAAGATATACCTAGCATATGTCGAAATATTCTCAACCTCAAGAAAGATGTACAGTGTGTTTGATTGATTGATTGATTGATTATTTGTTGTTTTTCGTCCCGTCGAGAATATTTCACTCATATTGAGACGTCACTATTGCCGGTGAAGGCTGCAAATTAAACCTATAATTTAGATGCTTAGCACTCATGGCTTTAGCAGTGAGGGGTCTTTTGCGTGCCACACATGCTGCGACACGGGACCTCCGTTTTTAAGGCATATCTAAAAGACCCGTGATTCTCACTTCTAAATGCCGAGCTCTTGGCGAAGGAGCAATCACTACCTATTTTCACGTCTTAGTTTGACGTGGTCGGGTGCTGAGTACGGGGCTCGAACGCATGACCTCCCGATCACGAGGAGAGAGCTCTACCACTGAGCCACCGTGACCGGTCAGTGTGTTTGAGGTAAAAAAAAAAAATTTCATACTGCAGGAAACAAAATATACTAAATAGCTTTTAAATGCCCAAAATGAAATTTTCTCGAGAAGAATTTGAAAAATTGAAACGTTTTGATAGTTGCTATGATTGATTGCTTATATGGAGATGTCACCATTGCCGTTGAAGGGCTGCAAAATTTAGGCCTATACTCAGCACTTAGGGCCTTTAATTGCTCGGCGCTCAATCCCTTTGAGCAGTGAGAAATCTTTATCGTGCTCCACTTGCTGTAACACGGGACCTCGGTTTTTGCGATCTCATCCGAAGGACCAACCCATTTAGTCGCCTCGTACGACAATCAAGGGGTACTGAGGATCTATTCTAACCCGGAACCACAATCGTCCTAATTTGTTTTGAGTGAAATATGGCCGGATAGGAAAGCATTAAAAACATCCAAGTCTATTAAATGTTCTCTATGATATTAGAGAGTGTATAGGATAGTTATGTTTGGATTAGAATACTAGTATGAGACGCTTGAAAGTAGCCTCAGCCTCGGAGCTGAAAACCATACATCACCTTCTGTTTTATATTTGACATAAGTGATCTTCTCTTCTATCATTGCGTCCACTGCGATTTTCTCGCAGAAGAGTGACGTCACAATGGCTATGGTTGGTTGATCCAGTGCTTTGAGATCCGGCAAGTACTTTACAATTTTCACATCTATAATACAGAAAAGATCAATGATATTTCATAAAATCAACAATTCTACAGTCAACATTAAAGCTTTAATTGATTCGAATAATTAAATGGTATACCGTGTTTGACGATTTCCGATTCCTGACTGCTCTGAAGACGCATCCAGAAACCGCCCTCTACTTCCTTGATAAGATTCTTCTTCTGCATGTCTGACAGGAAAACCAGGGCTGCCATTGTGTCGGATTGCTTGATTTTACAATATCTGAAAGTATATGCAAAGGAGTTATTGTAAGTTAGACTGTATAAAACATGCTTTGAGAAAATTGATATAAGTTTCCTTACTTGAATAAATCGGCGGTCTTCACCATATTGGGGTAAGCATCTTCTAGACATTGCAACATTTTCTGTTTCTTTGCAATCCATAACAAAGAGTGTTTGATCCTCTTTTTCTTTGCCTCTTTTCCGAAGTCTTTTTCAGCGTCTGCAAAAGATATTCCAAAAGTCATGTACGTTCGATTATTATTGATAAATATTAAAAAAAATTCTTGATGCAAGTTACCCAAAAGTTCTGCAAACTCCCATTGTCCCCGAGATGGTGTTCCAGTGGAAACTGCCGAGCAATTGATGTTAAACTGTTTGCTGGGAGGAACTGTCAATTGCAAGAAAGCACCGAGTCCATAATTAGCACCACGTCCAACTTCAATTTTATTGTTTGCCCAACTGACCCAGAAGTACCGGAATTCGTTTTCGGAGAGGATATTCATCGTCATTGATTCAGTCATATCTGGTCCTCCGGCACCATAGCGGATAACTGATTTCGTATTTCCATCAGCTCCGATGACGATTTCAAACGTTTTGCGGTCTACGTCACCATAAACTGCACTAAGTGCGACGTGAGCATCGGCTGCTGCCTTGACCATAAATGTGATGAAGGTTTTGTTGTTTATTTGTACTTCTGGCACAAGTTGATACGTGTAGGATGCAGGGGTAAAAACCGATGTAAAACTTTCTGAAAAGTGAATGTTAAGTTATGCAAAGATTATACAGACACCACATCATGTAGCATGGTATACGGTAATAAGCAAGTTCTTTAGATGCATCCAAGTCGTTTCCCTTTAAAGAACTCTTGTATACAGTAAAACGCACAACAATTTGTTTACACGCGGGTTTGGGGCAAATGGGAAGAGCATCAATACAAACTTTTGGCACTCTCCCTTATATTACATTCAGTTACCGCGTATTTTCTCCCAACGCGTAATGTTGGACTTGGAAAAACGCGTACATGTACTTAATTCCCAGTGTACTAGTAAAATATCACTGTCGCAGCATATAGGATAGTGCTGCATACAACATACAGTGATCTGCAAATAATGTATACTCTTCATTTCAAACATACTTTAACCACGGTAATTTCCTAACTCCAAATAATACCACTCTTGATTTTGTGACAGAAGAGTTCTCATTTCTAAACTAGCGTTTTTAAACTGTTTTAATATCGGTCAATACCAGTATCAAAAATGGGCAACGTCTTTGGCAAAAATACTTTGCATTACCTTATACCGATATTGTTTCTGTATTTCAACCTGTTTAATCCTTAACAACTTTGTCGAAATTTAACCACAACAACATTTGATTACAAATCTCATCAATACATCTAGAACTAACATAGGAAAATATATTCTTTATATCTGTGGGAGAGGACATTGATAGCGACTTACTGATGGGAGGAATGGACTCCTCCGGGGACGGGTCCTCCGTTTCCTGTACTTCTAGTTCCACTCTCTTAATGACGGGGTAGATCTTCAGAAGCACTAGTGCCTTTTTTATAAATCCAATATAGTCTGAAATATATGTAATTTTCAACGTCCACAAATGGAACTGACATTCGTTAAGAATTATTCCTCAATACGAGGAGTGTTCCAAAAATAATGTCATTTCACCTTTTTCGCGTGAAAATCGTGTAAATATCTTACTGAAACCACACTAACACATCAGATCAGTAGCGAACGAAAATTTCATGTCTACAATTTCACTGACTTAGCTACAGTGTACATTGCTTTATATAGCGTTTTCATTATACACTATACTCAAAATGACTAGAAAAAGAGCAAAAAATGCACTTGAAATTAGGGCCTAATATAAACGGTAGGTCCTCACTTGGCATTAAACCCGTAGCTATTCAACGTGAGGTTTGTGTGATATCTATGAGAGTGATCAAATGTCTCATTGGTCTATTTGTAGGTGGGTTGCTTTTAAAACAGGTTACAAACACCTCAAAGATGTTGCTTGCCAAGGTCACACTGCAACAGTTACAACCAACAATAACATCGTAAAAATCCACTAAATCTTACAGAAAGACGCAAGATATACCGTGAGGCAATTGACTCGGGTAACAAACTTATCGTTAGCACGTGTTCATGGTATTTTGAAAAAAAAATCTAAAGCTTACAAAGATACCTCATTTGCTTAGCGATGAACAAAACAAAAAGACCTTTGATAATTTTGTTCCTGGTGATGAGATCTGGGTATACTATTTTGAGCCAAAACCTAAGAGTTCTAAGAGAATCTGGGAATCAGAAAATACAAAACGTCCTAGTATTGCTAAAAGATTACGAACCGTGAAGGTTTTTTATGTTATTTTCTTTGACAATAAAGGCTCTGCCATGCAAATTCCTGTGCCAAATGGCAAATCAGTCACAGGTAACTTCTATAAAAATGTTGTTATTCGAAAAAAATATGAAGAAATATTACAAAAGTCGTCGCCCCAAAACGGGTATGAAGAGTCCCCAACTTTTGCATGACAATACGTTTGCACAAAAAGCATGCACTGACACCGAGTATTTGGAGGCGGAAAAGATTACTGTCCTACCACCACCCCTCCCCCGTTTTCTCAAGATTTAGCTCCGTGCGACTTCTTTCTGTTTCCCAAACTTAAATTTCACTTATCTGGAAAAAGATACAAATCACGAAATGTCCTTGGGTCTGCAATTTATCAGTACATGATGCGTGTCCCTATTGGGGAGTATGAAAAATGTATCCAGAAGTGGATTGATCGTCAAAAAGTGTATCCAGACAAAGGGTGAGTACTATGAAGGGCAAGGACAAATAAAAGGATCAAAGATTAATAAAAGTGGGTGAAAACAGCAAAATGTCATCCTTTTTTGGAACATCCCCTGTAAGTGACATGATCGCTCTGAACCTTTCAAAACAGACAGCCATCAAGTCAATGGGAAGGTACTAGTCTGCATACGCACGCCTGATTTAAAAATGTCATGCTAACCAAATTAATGACGTATTTTGTATGCAATCAAATATCAGCGAATCACTGGTTCAGAGCAATGAGAAGGGAGATATCTTCCTTATCTATTGGAATTATATTTCCTGTTCTGTTACAACAGCACAGAATGTCCTTAATTGTAGAACTACTGCTTACTCTTTGGGAAGTTGGATGGGTTCATTAGTTCCTGGAAGTAGTCGGTAAAAGTCTTCTTTTTCACTACTCCCTCCGCCTGTCCCCGGAACCAAAACCTCAACGTCCAGTAGTCCTATAATTAGGTCAAGGCCATCAGTAGATTAAAGTAAATGATTTATTTCTTCTTAAAACCAGGGGGCGGGGTATACCGTCTTATATTCAGGTGAATCAGATTTTTTAAAATGAAGGATGAAATATCGCACACGACAGACTTTTGACATGCTTGACACGATAAAACATTGAATAAACGAAAGAAAATACCTTATTTACGGTAAGAGGAATTACTGGTTTTTTTTACCTGTACTGATTGATTTTGCTGTTCTTCGTTGACAAGGTAAGCCAGAAATTCTAACCGTCCCTCGGGTGGCTCGACGTCTTTAAGATCTGGAAATAAATTACACAAACCAATCTGTGCAGCGACCAGAATATCAGAATTTATCATTACAATGCAAACAGAAAGGTGCATATGTAGGAGTATTTCTTACAAAAATTACAACATACATAACAATGTGAGTGGGCATTATGCAAACAAAAGATTCAGTCTCTGTATATCATAGGTTTAAAAAATGTGTGGTCCGTTATCTATGCAAAGAGTTAGGGAGGACTTATTTTTCCGATATTTAGTCAATGTCAATCTTTTCATTAAATATTTTCCTAATTCTGTAAGCTTTTGTAGTTGTTATTGTACATTTTTGTTGTGTAGCAGACCAAGTATTTATACCCACCATTATCATATATAAATAATTGATTATGTAGGTAATAGTAGATCTGGGATTTTTACAATGCAGACAGTTTCAAATTTCGGGTACCCTATAAACTGGTACCCTATAAACTATCTAGGAGTAACTGCGCCGGTAGCTGTCAGATATCTCCTTTTTCTAATCTTAGTCACGACAATGTTTATCTTATGTGTCAGGCTATCTTGCTTTGATGTCTTCTATGTGCCAATACATCCTGATTTATGATTGATTGATTATTTGTTATTTTACATCCAACTCGAGAATATTTCACTCATATGGAGATGTCACCATTGTCGATGAAGGACTGCAAATTTAGGCCTGTGCTTGTCACTCGGGGCCATTGAGCAGAGAGGGGTCTTTATCGTGCCACACCTGCTGTGACACGGGACCTCGGTTTTTCCGGTCTCATCCGAATGACCATCCCATTCAGTCGCCTCTTACGACACGCAAGGTGATGCTGGGGACCTATTCTAACCCGGACCCCCACGGGTCTAAATACTTTTGGGTCATTAAAATACATGTAAGTATTGAACCAGTAGATACTATATGAACAGTTATAGCGGGGGTGTACATGCTTATTTTCATTTGTCATAATTGTAATTGTTAGCCTGCCCGCCGTTAACATCTGAAGTGAAGCAGATGTGGGAGACTCCGAGCGGTCTTTTATTTTGAGCTTACTTGGATGTATTGAATCGATATATGAATGAAAAAGATTATTGTTGATAGCTAGAATGTCGTCGATATATCTAACTGTTGGGTTGAAGGCCTCAGCAAGAGTTTTTTTTTCTCCTGTAGAAGCTTTTGAATAAATTCTGCCTCGTAAGAATATAAAAACAGGCTAATTAAGGTAATCTAATAAAGGAGCACAATTCGTGCCCATGGGAATTACAATAAACTTCGGAAAACCTAATCACCAAAGACTACCAAAATACTATCAATGAGGAAAGCATCTTTTAATATCAACTCCAGAATACGTGAGCGTAGAATCAGAATGGTGTTTAACAAAGATATGTTTTTGAGGACTGATCACAAGATGTAAATGTTTCATAATTAAATCATTTCACGCTGATTTCAGAAACTCTTTCAAAATGTAGTGAGCCACCTAGAAAGAGAATGATTGCACATACCGTTCGCTGTTAGTATGCTTGCAGTATAGATTTACAGTACTCTCTACTGACTTGTTTATCATTATCCTTTACATTATACCTATTGTCTTACATTATACATGTAGATCTGCTATCTTACATTATACCAACAGGGGATGCTTATTAGGGTCCCGCATCGAAAGGTGCGGCGCCCTATAGTTTTCACTTTGTCCGTCTGTCTGTCTATCTGTCCGTCAACAATTTTGTTAACACCAAAACTCAAAACCTATACATTGTACATAGATGAAATTTTGCACACTTCTTTCTCACCATCTTGAAATTTGGTCTTATAGGGGTCAATATTTTGGGGGGAAACTTCATTTTTCCATGGAAAATCGCGGATTTTGAGAATCGTAGTTTGTGAACACTAAAACTCAAAACCTATACATTGTACACAGCTGAATTTTTGCATACTTGTTTCTCACCATATATAGATGTGCATATTGCAATTTGGTTTTATAGGGGTCAATATTTTGGGGAAAACTTAGCTGTTCGATGAAAATTCCCCGACTTTGCGAATCATATTTTTGAACACTATAACTCCAAATCTATAAATTTTACTTAACTGAAATTTTGCAAACTTGTTTATCACCATACGCAGATGTGTACATTACAACATTTGCCTCAGCGGGGCCCTTGCTGACTTTGTCAGTGTTCTAGTTCCTCCTAGGCACCTGATCCAAAGGGTCTGTGTTTGCCCAGCTCTTAATTTGTATTCCTTACAGGATTTATGAGATTGATCGCTGTTTGTTATCTTCACCTTTCCACAGATCCACTGTTTTACATCATAGACCTTCTGTCGTACGTAGTGGACTTACTATCTACTGCCTTGGCTATCAGTATTCCTTTGTGGACCCGGGCCCGCTCGTCACGTGGTGTACTATAGTTTCTTGTAATTAATGGACTTACTATCTACTGCCTTGGCTATCAGTATTCCTTTGTGAGGCCCGCCCGCCACGTGGTGTACTAGTTTTTCGTCAATTTCACTACGGAACATCCTTTCCAGCCTCATAACGGAGCGTCCATCACGCTTCGCCGCCATCATCACGACCTCTGCAGTAACGAAAATATTACCATACAAAATCTACTGTTTAGTCAATTGTTAGATCTACAGAATTGTGAGTGAGAGAAGATAACTCAATATTCTGTATCGACATGAGTGACACGGAGTGTTACGTGACTTTGCCATTTTTCAGTCATTTCAAGTTCTGCGATTTGACTGTGTATCAAACTTTGTAACAAAACTTCAAAGAGTTTTTAATTATTTTAAAAATGCAATTGTGAATAGTACGTGTAAACTTGTATGAATCTTGATATAATTTATATTGCACGTCTGTTGAGTTATTTCAGCGGATGGAAATTCCGACAGAGATGAAGATATAATGTAAATATAAAACAAAAATGAAAATACATGAGCATTTGAACTGCGACGCTTCACTCCGTGGGCATTTTTCACGAAGGGCGTTAATTATGTACAGCGCTTCATGGAAAAAGTATATCGGCGGAGTAATTCGTAGCAGTAATTCATACCCTCATTTTTTTTTTCAAAAATATCAAATATCCAAATTGCATGACTATAATTAGAATATGGAATCCTCCTACCAATGATGCACTGCATATATAGTGGGTTATTTACATACAAATTGTTATTTTTTTTTCTTTCTTTAATTAACGGACTTCAAACTGGAACCCCCCCCCCCCCCCTCCATCTCGCCCCTGTTAAACATATTTGTGGGAAACTCATGATTCTAACTTTGACTAATTCTATAATTTTCCAATTCATCAATTACTACTTAGTATCGTACTATCGACTAAAAAAAAAGAAAGAAGAAAAAGAAAGACAGAAAGAAATATGTAGATAGGACATGGATTAATGTCCCTTCCAATGTGACATATGGAGAGAAAAAAAACCTGCGATTTATCGGTGCCTTCTCATAGCCCGATATTCTCCCCATTCACAATGGATTATAGGTGGAATTTTTTTCCATTTTGTGGGGGACATTAATTATGAAATACTTATCATATTTTCCTTTCAGAAATTTATGAAGATAAAGGCTGATCACAACGAGCGATTGAGGCGGAATAATCTTCATGTATCTCCTTACCCCTCCCACACACAAACAACTTTATATATAGCTTTTCACGGGGGAGAAAGTAAAGCTGCACACTATTTCATTCACCTTATTGATGAATTAGAACTTAGAAAAGATATGAATTTATTAGTTCCTTCAAACAAACTATTTTCATAGCGTTATTTCACAAAATCTCAACAATTTTTGATTCATTTTTTAAATGTGTAATATGACTTGTAAACAACTCAGATTCTTTTAGGATAAATAACACTAGAAACGAGTGTTTAAACTTTCTCTTTATTTTGTATACATGAACACAATTCAGATTTACCTATATTCAGAGTGAGGCAAACAAAACCTTCGTTAATTTCTTTAATTTAAAACTGGGCTAACCAATAGAAAGGTCAAAGTCAGAAAATGGTGCCGCAGTTGAGTAGCTACCACTAGTTGCTTTGAAACTGAGCTAAAAACCAAATAAGGAAAAGTGAGGTCAAAGTCAAAGGAATGCCTAGGCAAAATGAATAGATATCACCAATATTATATCAGCATGAAAGATTTGATAAAAATCTTTGAAACAGTGACGGAAGAACAAGAGGACGGAAGAACAGGAAAACTGATATGCTAAAAAAAAAAAAAAAATAGAGTGGCGTTCGTTTCTAATCTACATCTACAAATAAAAAAAAATACCAATAAATTCCAAAACATTGTTTCATACATGATTTGAATTCAAAGTTATAATTGGATTTACTTGATTAGTAATCATCGTTAAATCAATGAAAACCCGACTTTCGTTTTCGATAATTTACACTGATATGGCAAAAGGTTATGATGAATCCGTGATTTTATTCTTTGAATCATCCGTATGAAAATTTCTAAAAACTCCTAAACGTTACTAGTCCATAGTTTAATTGAATTTTACTTGGTTAGTAATATAAATTGACGAAATAAACAATGTATTAATAATCACAGTCCCAAAAACATATATAAGTCGAGTGTACGGCAACACGGACCTCCGACAAAAGCGAAGGCAGGATCAGGAGCCATGGAGGAGTAAGCATCCTCTGCCGACCGGTCACACCCGCCGTGAGCTTTAGTCGAAACAAAGTAAACGGGATTGTCCGTCGTCAAATCGAGTACGAAAATGACAGTCTAACAATGGGTATGAAACAAATCAGTCAACATATGATTATATATTTTTATTGTAAACTTAATTAAAAATCTACTTTGCTTTTGATAAACTACCCTGCATTATAGGGGGGGGGGGGGGATGAGAGCATAGTGGTGGACATGCTTTGGCGGATCAAAGCCAGCGTGATGCAATGTTATTTGTTTTGCCTCGGACTAGGAATGTTGCGTTGCCATTGGTTGAAACGCGTCATGTACTGCCGTCTAAATTCCTTTAGACGGTGAGTAGCAAAATATAGACGGCAACATGGCGGACGTAACGTCTTTTTTATTATAAAGCTAATTTTTCGTCATACTGTGCTGTCTATATTTGTCCTCGACAAAACAAAACACTTATTAGGTTTATTACTGACTGTCTACAGAAATATGTCGGGTTGTTCAAGTCCATAGAAGACTCGGCTTCGCCTCGCCTTCTATGGACTTGAATAAACCCGACATATTTCAGTAGACAGTCAGTAACAAACCTAATAAGTAATATTAGCATGGATTCGAATTACCAAACAGACATTCAGGCATATAGCAGTAAGCACTATCCTTATTGATATATTCTGTTGAAATAAAACTACTTTCGCAGCGATCGAGTCCAAAATATGAGCACAATTTAGTAAAAACAAAAATATCTCACATTTTACCACAATTAAAACAAAATCTTATTTGATATTTATTTTCCATGCTGGTCTTAGTTTCAAAGCCGTATGCAGTGCTTGAAATCGATACCTATCACACGCTTCATTCAAACAGAAAATCAAAGACTTTTCGTTCCATCTTCGAAAAGTGGAATCCAAGGATAACTGATAACTATTCACGGGTGGATCCATGAAATTTGGAAGGTAAAGTTCAACAGGTAGGTGTTTGATGACTGCCTTTTAGGTGCCAAGAATTTTAGGGAATATGACTGCAGTCATTTCAATAAAGAAAACAGTCGGAAATGTCAGATCATAGGAACCGGTCATTTTATCTGCGAGGGTCTATACTATATACCAATCTTGTGTTTTTTTAATAGGAGGTGCTATAGTTTTGTCCCTTACTAAATCGTTAATGAGTTTAAAAAGAAATTCAACGATGAGGTCCTGGGGGAGAGACTCATAGTGTCGTCATGGAAATTGGGGTTAAGTGGGAAAATGACATCACCAATATGTGGAAATAGAGTGCAGTTTAAATAAAGCCCGGGAAAGTTAAATAACATTCATCTAAAGTGGAAACGATACATGTATCATTTAATTTTATTTCACTGATCACCCTAGCGTCGATTCTCATTTGGAAACACTTTTTTAAGAAATTGAGGTGATTTTCGATCATGTACCTGAACAACAAGTAAAGTCTAATGGACATTGTTTTGTTCTTGTAATATAAAATTAAATGATAAGAATAAATCATATTTTTCGGGTGATATGCAGGTTATCACCGAAATTTTAGACGGAAAACTTTTCATCAATGCGCTTCGCGCTTTGATGAGTTTACCGTCTAAATTCGGTGATACCTGCATCACCCGAATAAATATATAATAAGATTCATTTCTTATATCAATATCATTACATGTACTACTTAAGACGAAGGGGGGGGGGAAGAGTAGTTACTGCTCCAGCAAATAAAAGTGGTCATTCAATTCAATATACATCATTCCATGAAAATAATGTGTGAGATTTAATTGCAGACATTTATTTATTTGAAAACTATTCACATGTCAGCAATTCGGAAACGTTCAGGGGATCGCATCGGGCATTTAATGCAATAAAGTCGCGAGTTTTATTATCTCTTTTGTTAAAATAAAATGGTCAGACAAATTAATAGATATACGATATACACGGACACTATATGTTATCTATGTAAAAATCGACATAAAGGGTAGGGAAATGGATCCCATCAATTTAAATTGATATATGTCGACCTGTATTGTCACTCTTTTGAGAGTAGACGTATTTTAACTTTTTTGAGAGTAATTAACATTTCAAGTGCTCTGTACTTCTACCATATCTGACAAAACAGTAAAATGGGCTGTGCTTGATTTATTCCCTTAAACATACACCAATCTAAATATATATACCATGTGTACAAATGTACATGTATATGTATTTTCAAGATTAACCAATCCTATGTAAATATTTGACTTTTAGAAACAAATAACTATGACAGATTCCTTTTTTTTTATATTTCTTTTTTTTTTTTTTTTTTTCCCGATGTCATATCTGAGTGATTACAATTCTATTATTACAGATGTATTTTTGTTTTATTGATAAAAAAAAAATCAAATACAACTTTTCTACATTAAACACTGGACATCGAATCAATCACTATCTAGGGCTAGCCTGAAATATGAATTATACACGGTTTTTAAGAACGCTAAAAACCTGTAATGAATACTTTTATCTTTTTATTCTCACATGGAACTTTATGATTGTTGTGGTTGTAAACCAAAAATTAAAAAACTGCTGGTCTAGAGGACGGAAATATATGGCAATAAATAGTATATGTACAATTTGTGCAAACAGCGCACCTGTTGATTTAACAAGAACCGCTGTTTCTCTGCACCTAAGGGTATGTGACTTAATGCCCAGTTATGACCCGTTCTTTGTGTAATAAATCAAATTATAATTGTTCATTGAAATCAGCTGATTCTCAAAATCCCCAGACCAGTATAGCTATTTCTTTGTGATCCAGTTCGTAACAGTGATAATTGACTCATTAGTCGCCCGTGGGAAATTTCTGAACTAGCCATTCATTCAAATGCCCGCGTCATCCTCTGTTTTCTCTGTTATGGAGCCTTACGAAGCATTATTTTGGTTCTAACAAAAATCAATAAGCGACTCCAGTTTGTCATTTAAGAGACGTTTACGTATAAATCAATAGTTTTGTCTGTCTGTCTACTTACCATCCGAGTCCCCCATCCTCCCGGCTCCTCAGTGTCTCCGTCCGTCCGGACCGTAGAGCGGCGGTGTGTCAGCTGACCTCCGGCGGTGGAGGTGTGGTCGCTGTATGATAAATTATGTCAATTTCTTCCTTTTTTCGCCGAATTTATAATACGCCACACGTTTATATGTTTACTTAAGATTTGAAGCCGGTTTTTAGTCGTCTACCCACCCACATGCAACAACCACCGATAAGGCGATCGAGTGCCCGCTTTCCTTGCAGGATATACGTGAATGACAGGAGAAATGATCCTGATTTTTGTGTGTGTGTGCGTGAATGTGCAACAGTTACTTCAAAAGGCTTTCTGCTTCCTTAATTTTCATGTTTTAACTTGAAAGCAATCTCGTACGTTGTTTTTAGATGATAATTGGATCTTAATTATTAATACTCTCTCTCTCTCTCTCTCTCTCTCTCTTCTCTCTTCTCTCTCTCTCTCTCCTCTCTCCTCTACACACACAATTATTTTTTGCATTTTTCATTTAAACCTTCAAAAAAAAAAAAAAAAAGGATGACTCCCCTATTCCTTTTGTAATTTTATAATGTGAATTCACCACAGGTGTCTGAATTTTAATCAAAGAATAAATATGAATAGAAAAAGATCGACGAAAAAATATTATCTACACATGTAGATACAACCTGGCTCCAGGATCATGAAACATCTTAGCTTTAAGTCAAAATCTGAATATTGCAATGAAATGCTTGTGAAGTCATCAATCCAAAATAAAAATGTTAATCAAATATCTAGTAAGAGCCCCCCCCCCCCCCAGTTTATATTTATTGATTAAATTTAGATGCTGTACCTGTGAATATCCACACAGGTTTGCACCGTGGTTCAGGATCTGTCAAAAATACTTCGATTATTTTTATATTTGTGACATTGACGTCTAGCCATGGAGAATTAGGGTACTAGAGGTTTTATTGGGAAACAACATGTCCCCGACCCTCTACATATGCATGTCCACCGAATTTTTCAAGTTGTTCGAGCTCGGCATTTATATTGAACACTTCCCATCGGGATCGAGATTTACCGATTGTTTACGTAGGCGGAGAAAGCGGAAGCAACAGACGACGATACCATGGCGGAAGGGGACGGGGTATGTTGATTGTTGTCACTTTACATTTGATTCAATGTCACAAATGTTCATTAATAGACCAGATCTTCGTTAACGTTATTTTGCAGCTTTATGATCATATATATCTCTTTCAGAGTCCTCGAACACAGGCTGATAAATTAAGGAGCGTGTACAATAAAAAGTACAAAGGTAAGTTCTAATGCATTGTCATGTGGCACAATAGTGATACTGTACATGCATTCTCATGGATGCTAATATAGTTTTAGATCTAAAGGGGTGTAAATTGTTCATAGTTTCCTTTTTAAACTGTTAAGAACTACACACAGTGAAGTTACAGTGACTGACAATTCAGATGACTACTAATCGTGATCATTAATCAGTTGTAAACTGGGTCTATGCCAAAACAAGATGACATAGACCTTATCAAATTTGGCATAGACAGCAAAAATGAATAAAAATAACACAAATTATCAGGGATCAACATTAACGTTTGTCCGATTCCATTCATTTTGTGATCGGACAAGCCAATCTCTAAATGCACTTGTCCGATAGGACAAGTAACTTCTTAAGCTTCTCCTCTGGGCCTTCATGAGAACTAACCTTTTACCTAGTCACAGAAGTTGGCGAAAGAGCTAAAAAATCTGTCGGACACAGTGTCCTACAAATTGCTAAAAAGTAACAAAAACTACAGGACACACTTAAAATTTGCCGGACCAAATAGAAAACCATCAAAATATGTAAAATGCAATTTTAATCAACATGTATCAATCAAATACAATGTGTTTTAGCAATAAACTGTTATTTTAACACCATTCAGTTTCAATTTGATATTCTACTGCATCCTGAAAACTTGTGATCAGCGAGTGCACTTGTTTTGAATTACCATAACCTTTAACAAAACTGTTTTGGTAGTTGGTTCCTTTTTTTGGTTTGACAAAATTTGTGTATCAAATGAGAATCATCGTCATACTTTAGCCATTGTCTGTCTTTAATCCACTGTGGTTTAAACTTCCTAACCTTTTTGTGGGAGTTAATCTGGTTTGAAATTAAAATTAAAATCTGCCTAACCTTTTTGTTCTTTATTTTTTGTGTGTTATCAGCTAGCTTCTGGCAGCAACTTTCTTTTTAATGACTTTGACCATTTTTAAAATTGGCCACATCTTCGATACCAGATATACATAAATTTCACATATAAACCAAAATTGAAATTTCCGGTATTTTGCTTCGATAAGAAAAAAAAAATCATATTAATAATTTTCATACTTTTTATGTTATCAAATAAGATAAACAGCTTTTGAAAAGTAATACATTATTTTATTTTTTGAACGATTTACTATATTGTAAATTCTGAAAAAGTGTCCGGCTTGGTTCTAAAAACTATCGGACATTGATCAAATTTATCGGAGATCGTCGGTGGGCCGGTGTCTTTCGCCAACTCTGTAGTCAAAGTTAATTATGGACCTAACAAACATCAACGTTCTGTTTTTGATGTTACTAAATTCTATATAAATCTTGAAAATAAAAGTTAATATTAAACCTTGTTTTTGTTCAGAGTCGGACAAGTAAAATATACATTCGGACAAGTAACATTTGGTGACAGCTTTTCCGATGGACAAGTGGAAATTTAAGTTAATGTTGAGTTCTGATTATAAACATTGTCATCTACATCAAATGTATTTGGAAAGTGCAAGATGGAACATTAGTTTCCTCAAATACATGTATATGCAGCATTGCTGCAATTTTTATATGTGTGCCGGTGTCCTATGATACCACAGTACTTACAGATTTTGATTAATCAAAAATCTGTTGGTTTGGTTTTAGCCAATCATTAACACTTTGTAAGAACCTTAATTAGTGTTCTTTTCATTTATATATAAAATGGACAAGCAAATTATCAATGTAATTAGTTGTTCATGATGATAAAATGCAATACCATCAATGTTTACAATTTGAAAACGAGGTTCCTATGGTACCGCGGTATTTATAAAATTACGGCGTGTAGAGTCCTAATGGTGCCCCAATAATAAAAAAAAAAATTTGTTTTACTGTTAGACGTATCCTTACTTATAAATGACAGAAAGATGATTAAAATGCAACCATTATAGTACAATGAAAAAAAGAATTCAAAATTAAGAAGCAAAAACATGATGAGAATTAAGTAAAGTACTGAAAAAATTTGCCATTTGATGTAGACTTGGTCTATGGTCAATTTTGAACACTTTGATATGTTATAATAGCTATTGCAGAGTTCTTGAAATCTGTGATCAGTAGTGGTATTGGACACTTCAAGATTTCTATCAGTTTGAATATTGAATTGTTTGTACTAACTGTGAACTTTACCAATCTGAGAAAATCTTAACCTGTCAAATCCTTTGGACTGGTAAATTTTAGGAATTATTCGAATACTGCTATTGTGTTGTATTGGTTTTCTCAAATTAATAATTTTTCCTCAAATTATGATATATTTATTTCTTTATTAGCTGATGAATTGGCAAGGACAGGTGTTTATGACCAGAGAGATGTGGATAACATAAATTCCAATGATTTGTATGTCAGTCAGTTCATACGAAAAACAGAAACCATTCAGGATGCTGCAGACAGACTGCATGAAGCTCTGAAATGGAGAAAGGAGATAGGAGTGAGAGGTAAAACTTTGTCACATGTATACTTCTTTGTTGATATTAAACTATTTTACAAGATTTCTTTGTATAGATATTATAACATTTTCTGCCATCTCCAAATAT
Organism: Ostrea lurida; assembly: GCA_903981925.1. NCBI lineage: Eukaryota > Metazoa > Mollusca > Bivalvia > Ostreida > Ostreidae > Ostrea > Ostrea lurida. Next base: position 11,006 of record CAJDSM010016986.1, on the reverse strand, counting down.
TTTTGAATGGTTATCAACCACAGCAAAAGAAAAACATCTTTTACAAGTGCAAATACAACTGAATAATTGATGCAGAACATTTTGAAGCAATAATATCTGTTTATATATTTATTTTTCTGAATTATAACTGTACTCACCATTGAATATAATGTAATTGCTTTAAAATTTTGATGTAGTAAATCCTCATATTTTTGTTTTATTCTATTCTCCATACTAAATTTGCATTTCATAAGATCTTCTATGCTTGATATGATCATTATTAACAATAAGTAATTTGGGACAGCAGGTAGTGTATGAAGGGAAGCATTGTAAATTTCATATTATACCTGTTAAATACCATTAATATAATGTAATTTTTCAAATTTCTTTACAGATCTGACAGAAACAACGTTTCCTTTAGAATTTTGGAACATTGGTGCAATGTATTTTCATAGTGCAGATAAAGATGGGCGCAAAATTAGTAAGATGATAAGATTTATTCCTCTACCATTGAAATGAAATGTAATTAAAAATTCAGAAATCTTCAAGTCTTAATACTTATATGTATGATTATCATGATTTTTTTATATAGAAATATTATGTCAACTTTTAGGAGGTTTGATACATTAACTTCCCCCCTTAGCCGAAATTTTTTAACAATTAACTCATGTCTACTTCAAGTGATAATTAAATGAGATAGGGCAATTATGGGGGAAATATACCACTTTGAGATTTCTGATTTTGCAAAGTAGAATATAAAAGGAGTGCAAGTCTTGAATAGACTTTGAAATCACTATAACAAATTAATGTTCTCTATCAATACAATCTCTGGCTGGTAATACCACTTGATTACCAAAGTATATACATGTACCCGCTAGGCATCCCAAACTTATAAAATGAGAATTGGGGGCATATCACTCAAATTGCTATTAAACACTTTTCTGTATAAAATTTGTGTGCAGTGTATCAGGTGTCCTGAATATTGATGATGAATGAATCATTAATTACTAGAGCCAGTAAATTAAATATACTAATGGTTACTCAATTATTCATATTTCTAATTCTATATTGACTGTACAATTGATTACATCTCTGGTGTCGCACGATTTCTCACAAAATGGAATTTGTCTTATGTGCTGTGTTTATAGAGGTACAAACAGCTACATTAAATCACTTTATTTACAGTTTGGTTAAAGATATCAAAGCACAGGAAAGATGCAAACTTGCTTCCTATGATAAAGAAATACTTTGCCTATTGTTTTGAGACTGCATACAATGAGAGACCGGAGGATGAAATTGTGCTGCTATTTGATATGAGCAATACAGGGATTTCAAATTTGGTATATATAATATGTTAGATCCACTTTAAATCTGCTTGGAAAAAGTCAGCAACTTTGCTTTTAATAAACATGCATGCTTATACGATAGGTAGTAAATTGATTTGACATTGTTTGGTGCAATGAAAAAGTTACATAATTTGTACTTTGTTAAAAAACACAAACAAATCAAAATACTTGCTCTGTTTTAGAAGTACTGCATATATAATGATATTCCAATTAAGCACTGTTTTTGTTTCAAAAGATATATATTACTTCCTGTCCTGTATTTGCTTTAGCCTAGATGTAAGTTTTATAGAAACAGGAACTAAATTAGCTTTTTTGAAAGAGGAAGTATATGAATACTTGTAAATAGGAAAAAACATTTACACTTTTTAATTCCTTAGCTTATGAATGGTAATTAATATTTATTTCCTTCCTGTTGTAGGATATGGAAATGATAAAATTTGTTATCACTTCCTTCAAAATATATTTCCCAACATTACTTGGTAAGTATTATGTGGCATAAAATGCATGTTGTATATTCTTTTATTTGATTAATATATAAATACTTGCATATTTATGTAAGCACTGTTAATTTCTGTAAATTGTTGCTGCTGTGAAATCCCTAAATACATCAGTCAGTCACATATTTATTACTCTTTCTTTTTGTACTGTTCATAATTTCTCACACTAGAACTGCTAGTTTTTACACTGTACATGCATATTGATAATGGACCTTTACTGACGATGCAAGGGGTCTGTAGTTTGACCACAGTTTTGTGGGTGCCATTTCTTCCATAGCATATTGTATGCCTTGTTAAAGTTTAAAAATAGTCTGTCCATTATGCTGGTAAAAAAAAATCATATTTGGTTTTTGAAAAACAAGACTTTTGTCCATGAGCATTATCAGAACCCACAGGTTTTCTCTCCGATACAGTGCATTTAATGTTGAATGCATTGTAATGGAGATAAAACCTGTAGGTTCCGACGATGGTCCATATCAGATCAGATTAAAAAGTAAAATTTAATATAAAATAGAAATGACTCCTGATTTCAGTAGAAAATAGTTTTAAAAACGAGTGAGGAAGATCTACACCCTAAGATGCCCGCTTTGTACTAGATGATGTTTTAGATGAAGAGTATGATGATATTGATGATGATATTTTAGATTAAGAGTATGATATTATTGATGATGTTTAAGATGAAGATTATGATGTTGATGTTGAAGAAAATTTAAATAGAACGACGACGATGTGTTTAATATTTCAGAATGAATCAAGGTCATATATCAAAACTTGCATTTCAAGGTCTTTTAATAGTGAAGGTTCAGTAATAGATAGCATTCTATGTTCAGTTATATAATGATTCATGTATAATTTTTTATTTCAGGATACCTGCTGATATATGAAATGCCTTGGCTATTTAATGGTATTTATGCTCTTCAGTACTTTAGTCAATCTTATTTAAAAAATTTCAAAAATAGTATACTAGATTCAGTTTTCTTGATTCTGAAACTAGAGCCAATCCACATTAAGGAGTTTAAAATTTTACAGTCTTAAATTGCTTAATAAATTTACATGTTTATGATAAATTATATTTCTTAACAGAATAATGATGCCCTGGGCTTGATGTACAGATTGTAGAAGGAAGCTCTTGGGATCTTCAAAATATAATATAACCATTACAATTTTTGAAAATAATATGCAAGCACTATGAAACATGTAATGTAACATAGTGGTTGCAAGACTGTGCTTAGATCTCTGAAAGGGTGTGATGGCCCAGAGTCATTTTGTTAGTGTTTGCTGGCACTGTATCAAAAACAAATTTCAAAAACTGTCTGGTAAACGAGTGATGTTACAGTTGAAGTTATGAGTACTGATGTTAATTTTCAGCTGCTTGGAGGGTTGTGAAGACTTGGTTAAGTCAGGAGGCTCAGAAAAAACTAAAGTTTGTCAGCAAGAATGACATACAGGAGTACATAGACAAAGAGAACCTACCAGAACATATGGGTGGCACTGTAAGTTTACTTTAATAGCTGTAAACAAAGAGTGCAGATCACATGGGTGGCACTGTAAGTTTACTTTATATACTTAAACAAAGAGTGCCAGATCCATGGGTGGCACTGTAAGTTTTTTATATACTTAAAACAAAGAGTGCCAGATCACATGGGTGGCACTGTAAGTTTATATTACAGAGAGAGTGCCAGATCACATGTTTACATTATAACTAAAACAGAGAGCCGGATCATAGGGGTGGCACTGTGTGTTTATATTTTATACCTAAAACAAAGAGTTTACATTATACCTAAAACAAAGAGAACCAGATGACAGGGGTGTCACTGTGTGTTTATATTATATGCCTAAGACAAAGAGAACCAGATCACATATTTACATTATACCGGTACCTAAAACAAAGAGAACCAGATGACAGGGTGACACTGTATGTTTATACCTAAAACAAAGAGACCAGATCACATGTATATATGTCAAAGGAAAATGCTTAAATGGAATGTAATAAACAAAATGAATCTGGAAGAGTTGGTTTTATTTTTATAACTAGGAGTCCTTGTTAGAGGGATTGAAATTTATCATGACATTTTCCAATGGAAGAAATTTGTTACCATAAGATGTGTTACTGCTATGGGAATTGGTTTTTATACAGTCTATGCATATTCAGTCGAACCTCATTATCTCGAACTTGATGGGACCAAGAAAGAAGTTCGAGATATCCGTGAATTTGAGATATCAAGGATTAAAATACTAAGAAAATAGGTGGTTGGGACCTTCAAAATAGTTCAACATAACCATGGTATTCAAGATATCAGTGTTTGAGATATCGAAGTTCAACTGTACATGTATAGAGTATATTGTAGAAGTTTTAAGTGCCTGTATCCGGTTTTAAGTACATACATCCTCTATCAATCATTGCTACGAAAAGGAGCAGAACAATGCCCTATCTTATAATGGAGACCTTCAGGATTATCATATATAATAGTCTGCTTACATTTTGACAGTGCATTATGTATGTTTTCTCTTAAAAGTCACATGCTTAAATCAGTTAAAGTGAGAACAATCATTAAGTTTCATTTGCGTAGATCGTAATGTTACTGATGTTCAGAACTTTCTTTTTTCTGTAGGATACATATCAATATAAATATGTACCTCCAGAGGAGAGAGAAAATCAAGACAGTCCAAGCAGTGATGCAGCAAAGAAAAGGGTAGGAAATATTGCATTTCATTTTTTAAAGTGAATTTGAAATGATTTGTGCAAAGTTTGAATGCCGAATTATGAATCTACATGCATTATGTAGACAGGAACAACAGAATATTAATGACTTTTAAAAATCTTAAAACATCGATTCCAGGTGACTTTTGCTGAGCAAGATTCCTCTTATTCCTCTCTGTGTCCGGACCTCAGTGCAGAAAGTTCAGATAGTATTTCATCGATGGTTAGTATAGATTATTTTTTTTAAGTAATTAGATTTGTGTGCATATATGTAGCAGATTTAATAATTCTTTGAGAAAACAGGTACTTTGGTTCCTATTGTTAGAACTGTGTGTTAGGCAATGAGATTCAACATTTCAATGGTTAGTATCATTACATCACTTGTAGTTACATCCACAATTTTTTTAAAGGCAGTTCCTTGTTAGTATGCATGAAACTGCCAAATTATTTTACAGAGTAACTTGACGAGGGAAATTTTAATCCTTTCAGTTTTGCAATTATTTCAAAATTAGTGGTGTAATGATATACTGCTATATCAATATTTTTTTTCTTTTCTTGGATTTGATATTAACCGGTACATCAATTCGGAAATTGGCCAAATCCTGCCTGGCTAAAATAAGGAAAAATTCATTTGGCATGCAAATATTTTCTTGTCCAATTTCTGAAAGAGTAACTCATAGCTACTCTAAAAACCCAATAGGAATCAACTCATTTATGCACATGCGTAGTACACAATCAATTAATATAAGGCTATGAGGCTGTTTGTGACGTTTTCATGGTTTTTGTAAAGATAAAACAGTGAAATTGAACATCTCTTCCCTCTTCGACTGGAACGATTTTTATATCGATTTAAAATTCACGAAAAAACAATTAATTCTTCTTAGTTTCACCCCGGGCGACGATGAAATAAGGGTTAAAATATTAATTAAAAGATGGTTACAAAATCGTCACCGTGACGTAATTTGCAGTAATACCAAATACACAATCTTTGCAGTTGAAGAGGAAACGAGAACAAAATTGTTTTGAGTTGCAAATATTAATATATAGGATCCTTTCTTAGAATGGAATACTCCTGGCATGAAAACACATGAAACATAGTACACTCCATCTTTCCTTTTTTAAGAATTCACCCCATTTTACACATTAACACCCCCCCCCCCCCCCCGACCACACACACCCACACACATTTTTCCCAATGTGTGTATAAATAGATCTAGTCCTTCAAAAAGAAGTATATGATTCAGATTGTATAATTTTCGTTGTTTGAAATATTTATAGGATTTGGATATTTTTTTTCAGGCTGGAAGTCACGAAGTAACTTAAATAGAAATGCAGTTCAAAAGGGCCAGCGTGTCAGATGCAACACGTTTGTGGCAGATTATTACCATTAGGTCAGTTGTGTTTTAGAGAGGTTCAAAACAATTTTTGTCGTGAACGTATATTTTCAAATACAAAGTCTTTAATCATAAATCTAAGAGAGAAAAATCTGATTATATGTAATGTGTTTGAACAATGCAGAAAATAAACAACATTGAAACTACAATTCAGTATATAATTTTTGCATTGTTCACAAGTTAATCTTGTAAGTTTATCTTTGTTGGCCAGGCATATTTTAAAAGACTTATAAAAAAAAAATAATACCTATGCTGTGTGGGGTACTTAAATTGTAGGAGATTCTTAAAAAAATAACTGTTTCTCAAAACCAAGATTTTATTGTGTCAAATGGAATATGCAAGTCAGTTTTAAATGTACATAAAAGTAGTATATCTGTAAATTAAGGGCTGTGATTAGGACTCCAAAGTTAAAAGATTCATCTCAGTGAAAATAAGGGACTTGGTCAATATTATTTACCCCCGCAAACGAAGTTTGGGGGGGTATATAGGTTTCACCCTGTCTGGTGTCTGTCTGTCCGTCTGTCCGTCTGTCTGTCCGAAATATGTTGTTGTCCGCAACTCCTCCTAAACGACTTGTAGGATTTCAATGAAACTTTGTGGAGTGTTAGAATATATAATGGAGATTGCTATGGTCAGGAATTTTTATTTTGGACAATTTTTGTACAAGATATGAACGTTTTGGACTTAGGCATTTTTCACCAAAATACTTATGCATCAGTGCGTTGTCCGCAACTCCGCTCCTAAAACGACTTGCCGGATTTTTATCAAAACTTTGTGGAGTGTTAGATATATAATGGAGATGTGCATATTGTCAGGAATTTTATTTTGGACAATTTTTGTAACAGATATGAACGTTTTGGACTTAGGCATTTTTCAACCAAAATACTTATGCATCAGTCGTGTTGTCCGCAACTCCTCCTAAACGACTTACAGGATTTTTATGAAACTTTGTGGAGTGTAGAATTAATAATGGAATGTTGCATATTGTACAGGAATTTTATTTTGGACAATTTTTGTACAAGAATATGAAGCGTTTTGGGCTTAGGCATTTTCACCAAAATACTTATGCTAGTGCGTTGTCCGCAACTCCTCCTAAACGACTTTACAGGATTTTTTATGAAACTTTGTGGAGTGTTAGAAATATATAATGGAGATGTGCTATTGTCAGGAATTTTGATTTTGGACAATTTTTGTACAAGTAATGAACGTTTTGGACTTAGGCATTTTTCACCAAAATACTTATGCATCAGTGTGTTTGTTCCGCGCAACTCCTCCTAAACGACTCACAGGATTTTTTTATGAAACTTTGTGGAGTGTTAGAATATATAATGGAGATGTGCATATTGTCAGGAATTTTATTTTGGGACAATTTTTTGTACAAGATTGAAGCGTTTTGGACTTAGCGCATTTTCACAAATACTACTTATGCATCAGTGCGTTGTCGCAAACTACCTCCTAAACGACTTGCAGGATTTTTATCAAAATTAGTTAAGTGTTGGAATATATAATGGAGAGTGTGCATATTGTCAGGAATTTTATTTTGGACATTTTTGTACAAGATATGAAACGTTTTGGACTTAGGGCACTTTTTCACCAAAATACTTATGCATCAGTGCGTTGTCCGCAACTCCTATCCTAAACGACTTCGCAGATTTTTATGAAACTTTGTGTAGTGTTAGATATATAATGGAGATGTGCATATTGTCAGGAATTTTGTTTTGGACAATTTTTGTAGAAGATATGAACGTTTTGGACTTAGGCATTTTTCACCAATATACCTATGCATCAGTGCGTTGTCCGCGAATACATCCCTAACGACTTGCAGGATTTTTATTGAAACTTTGTTGACGTGTTACAATATTAATCGGAATGTGCATATTGTCAGGAATTTATTTTGGACATTTGTACAATTTGAACGTTGACTTAGGCATTTTTTCACAATATTACCTACCATCAGTGCGTTGGTCCGCACTCCTCTAAACGAACTTTGCAGGATTTTTATGAAACTTTGTGGAGTGTTAGATCACATAAATGGAGTGTGCATGATTGTCAGGAATTTTGTTTTGGACAATTTTGTGTACCAAGATATGAACGTTTGGACTTGGGCATTTTTCACCAATGTATGCTTTAGTGCATCGTCCAACAACTGCCTCCTAAAAGACAATATACTATATTACCCATTGATTAGACAATCTTCGTTAATCTGCAGAAATAATCTGTTGTGTTGCATTATGTAGTGTGCGCCCGCGGGGGGTATCTAGTTCCCGATAGGACAGTTCTAGTTAAATGTATCGGAATCTAAAGACAATTTTACTTACAATTTGAATAAAAAAATTTTTAGCCCAGCAGAGGACTTGAAGTTTAAAACAGATGATGGAGAAAAACTTCCCTATGATGTCATATGTCTCAAAAACACACTCCCATATTCCATAGCATACAAAGTAAGCACTGCATTAATCATTGTGAAAATAACATGTAAAGTAACAGATTACATCATAATTTGGAATCTCAAAGAATTTTCTTTGTGCTGACTATAAATCAAGTGAAAAAAAAGAAAATATTGCTGGTCAACTTGATTTAGATTTTTAAAACAATGTTTATGTTCAGGTGAAGACAACTTCTCCAGAAAAATATAAAGTTCGTCCTAGTGCTGGCATTGTTAAACCAGGATCAACAGAAAAAGTCCATGTTTATCTCCACCAAGGTAATCCAAGATACATTGAATTCAGATAGAATTGTCTCTCTTTTAATAGTATATTTGACTTTTGCTTCTTGTTAAACAATTGTGTTCTTTAATAATTCATGCTCATAAATTGATTGTTGGTGGGGGTGGGAGTGTGTGTGGGTGGGTGGGGGCTGAGTTTTATATACCCATCCTAGACGGGTTGTAGTTTGGTATGATTGTGTTTAGCTGTCAGTACCTTGTGGGTCAGATAAAACAATACTTATAATGCTATGATCTTTTGAGTTTGGTATATATTTCCAATGATATGAGGAAGAAACTTACTTGTTTTTTGTAGGAAAATGGTGTAGTCTTTTAATAGTTGTTTTTGCTTTACATATGAACTTTATCAAAGTTTGCCCATTTCAAAAAAACTTCATTCAGACTTGATCATGTAAATATTTTCAGAACACCACCAAGGATTAGACAAAGATAAGTTTTTAATCATGGCTGTAGAGCTTAATGGAGACCCTCCAGAAAACATGTCAGAGTACTGGAGAACTGTTCCTAGAGAAAACATAATGGAGCATAGGTAATATTAGTTTGGAACACCATTTCAAAGAAACATGTATTCTGCTAATAGAGGCTTATACATAGTGTGGCATATCAGAGTTAAAAAGAACATAATTACAGGGAAAGACTGAGAAATATTGTAGTTTTGCATGTCTAAGTAATAGAATATTTAACAATTGGCTTAGAAATAGTTTTTTATATTGAACTGAAAAGAAATACATATAGGAAAAGAGCCCAGAAATAGTTTTGCATGACTGAATCAATTATATATATTGAAAAAACTGTGGAAACATCATTGTTCATGGGGACCAATGTTCGTGGATTTCGTGGGTCACTCTTACTCTTTTATGTTCCCACGAACATGTTTTATTCTCCTTTTAATCTTTTTAAATTTTATGCCGTTCGCATTATTTATCAATTAGGGCCTATCCATGAAATTATGTCCCCATGAACTAGCAAAATTTTGGTTACCCACGAACATTGTCCCCCACAAATTAAAATGATTCCACAGTAGGTTATGAAGTAGTTTTGCATGTCTAAATTAAAGAATATGTAGGAAAAGGGCTATGAAATAGCTTGTCATGTATAAATGAAAGAACATAGAGCAAAGGCAGAAATAGTTCAGCATGTCTGAATGAAAGAATACATAGAAAAAAAGCATAGAAAATAGTTTATATATCTATATTTAGTAGAGGGTCTTAAAAATGGATAGCATATCTTTCAGATGAAAGAACATAGGAATGGATGTTATATTGTGAATTGGAGTGGGGGTTGGGGTTAGAATATATCTGTGTCAATTGAAAATGAAAATTGATTTCTCCTCAGATTGGTTGTGTCTTGTTAGATTTGTTTCGAAAGCAAACCTTTCTGTTGTAGGTTACGATGTGTGCAGGTCATGCAATCAGGCAGCAGTGATTCTCCATCCGTAATGTCTGCTGATGACCAGATTGAAGCTCTTCCACAAAGGTAGATTACTTTACTGTTGTAGCAATAATCATGCAATCAGTAACTAGCACACTATCACAAGGACCAATTGTTCATGGTCAACATTGCAAGATGGATTTTAGATGATGCAATCAAGATATGAAATGATATACAAATATTTTGCTGAAAAATGTATCAATTTTAGCACTTTGTCTATAACTTTAAGGACTAAATTATAAATTTGTAACCATTCTTACTCCCTTTGAGGATAGTTAGTCTCAGATTTCCTCAGAAACCCTAGTCAAGAAATGGACTTCCCTTTTTCGTGTACTGGATATTTGCACCATACCAATTTTTTTTACTTCATAGGGAATGAAGTGAAATTTGAATTGTTTTATTTTCTTAATTTCTACTTCCTGTTTATAACACATATCTACTGGAATGAAATATTTTCCTTTTGACATATTCTGTTTCTATAAAAAGAATTGGCAGTATGAATACTAGTAATCCCAGTAGGTGTACACAACAATTCATATGATATATAGCATTATCTGTGCTTTGGGTATCTATCTTACCATGAATCATGGGGAGTAATTTGAACCACTTCATTCAGAATACAATTACATATTCCGTCTTACTGTTCTCTCAGAAAGTTATGAATTATAGAAGTGCTGCAATATATTCTGTTCTTGTTTAGATATTTAAATGATTGATATCTTATTCAAAAATATACTGATACGCAAACCCATCATTTTTAATGTTAATGATGTATTGTTAGCTACTTTGAATACTCATTTCTAAGCATATCTACATTCCTGTTTTTGCCTTTGATATCTTTTTATTGTAATGACAAGTATTACCTCATGCATGTGTATAGTTGTAAACATTGTGCATAAGTACCCTCATCAGCACAGAACTTGTGATCTCTCC
>CAJDSM010016982.1:24444-34484 GCA_903981925.1 Ostrea lurida | reverse complement strand
AATAGGTATAACCTGTGTCAAGCGGCGAATGTGCCTATTTAAAAAAAAATGTACACGAATACCAAGACAAATAAATCGGACAAAATATTATATTTTGAGAAGAATCCAGTTCAAGGTTTGTATTAAATATTTGAATTGTTTGTGTGTTTATTAATACAGATATATTCATTATTGCTCAATCGAGGTCTATGCGTCACACTTGTAGATATGTATGATTGAACAGTTTTTGTCAAAATTGCTTTTTCTCGAATCGGGTGACTTTTATATCAGCTAGGGAACAATAAACTCAAACGGATTTAGATGGACATGTGTACGGCTAAACATAATTCAATTAAAAACAAAGAATTATTATAAATCATTCATATGGCAAGAGTTTTGTTATTTAATCAAGACATCAATATTTATAACATTGTTAAAGAATCTTTAATCAACAGCCATCTGGATGTCCAAAATCCTTCCGAATTTGCATAACGGCGATTAGGAAAAAATGGTGGGGAAAATTTGGCGGAACGCATCTGTTTTGTGATATCTCGTACAGTCTTGATTTCAGTCTTGATGCAACATCTGGTAGGCTATTCGATAAATCGACACGTGTCAATTTTGGATTCGTCTGGAAAAACGCAAAAATTTTCTTGTAGAAGATTTGATATATCATTGTAGAACTCAAAACGAAATACCAAATGGTTACCCATGGTGATTATTTGAAGCATCGATACATTTTAAGTTTGATAGGCATCATTATTGGTGGAATTAGCGCGGGCAACCACTTGCGTGCTGTTTTGTTCACTATAGTAAGCCCGGTTCAGCTCTCGTCAGTTTGTTACCAGCCCGTGGTATTGTTCCGGGATAACCGTATATAATTCAATTTTGTATGATCGCTCGGCCATCATACTAGATGTTAGAGGTCTTATTAAAAGTGATTAAATCTATCCTACAGATATATGCCAAAATTATAATGTATAACACAAAGAATAGATTCACTACCAGAGATTTAATCATCACTTGAGTAAACCTGTACAGATGTATATATTGCGCATCACTTGAGTGACATGTTCTTAATTTAATTCTATACTCATTTGATCATAATATAATCCTGTATGTACACTTATAACACCTTAAAAAGTTTACAACCACTTGATAAATTTCTACTAGTGTATACCAAGTATTCACTGAAATCAAATCACATACGGTTTGACACAATGCTAACTTCGCCTTTTTTGTATTATGAACCCGTTATATTTTATGCAAATTTAAATTTACTTGTAACACTCATTTGATGGTTCATTTAAACGCTTTAGTAACATTCCTTATTATCGTATACTAGTAATCTAACTGCTCTATGACGTCCTAGAATGACATCACAATGTATTTGACGGTGCTGGTTTCTACTTTGTTGCTAAGGCAAAACTTCGTGGCCTCTCATGAAAAAATCGCTCATGGTCTCCATTTCGAGGTTATTGAATCAGTATAACTTTAAATTCAATTTTTTTCTGAATTGAATTAATAAGGAATGAAGCTTTAATTTTGACCTAATTAAATTGGTGCAGTTTCGCTCTCAAATGAACCGTTTTCTGCGGAATTATAATAATATAACTGCAACGAGTTAGATTATTATCGTATATCTAGGTCAAATTAGCGTTCATTTCTTAAATAAATTACTAGAACTTAACATCACTTGATTAACTCTGTTAATATAATCACAACAATTAGATCACATGGATATCTGTTGATCTATATACCTGATATTAATTATGGCTCATGGCGGGTGTGACCGGTCAACAGGGGATGCTTACTCCTGCCTAGGCACCTGATCCCACTTCTGGTGTGTCCATGGTCCGTTGATTGCCCAACTCTTGTTTTTGTATTCTTATTTTTAGGACTTACGAGATTGATCACTTTTCGTTATCTCTGCCTTTACATACGATTCACTGCGATTAACATCACATTAACAACATTAATGTACTTGTACATGCATAAGATGTTCTGGAATATATATTTTGGACTACCTTATTGCAGCATGGACCGACATTTTGCGGCCGTCCTTCATCCAATATTGTATACGAATTCTGTTCTATTAGACGCCCCTCCTGTTTTTCAAACTTTCCTACTTGATCAACGCCATCCAGTATTCGGATCTACCATGTATCAGAATGTATGGTTGAAAATATTACTGTCTTAGTCAAACTGTACAAACTTGAAACCTTTCAAAACGTGAAGATATACGAAGAGGGAACGATATCTACTAATGACAATTCCTATAAAAATAGAAAATTCAAAAAGGTGAAGACAGGGGCCCACCCCTGGACACACAAGAAGTGGGATCAGTTGCAGAGGAGTGAGCATTCTCTGTCGACGTTCACACTCTCAGTGAGCCCTACATGTACATCTCGATCAGGTGAAAATAGTTGTTTCATCGGTATTTTGTTTTACAATTTTTGAATAATTAAGTGAATGTACTACCTAGTAATTGAGGATAATAAATTAAACACGATAATTGCTCTACACCAAACACTTTAAAACTGAAGCATATATAGAACGTTACCTGTGTGTCCCGCCGGCCGCGCTAAGGACTGTGGGCATCCAGTCTACTTGCATGATAATTCTGTGCAGATGTTATATAAAAAAAAAAACAAATTAAAGCGCACAATTGCAATATTGTTATTAAATGATATGAACAAAATAGATTAATGGTGGTTCATTGAGTCAATATATGTAATAAATATCTACCATCATAGACCCGTAGTTGTTTTTTCTGTATCCCGGCCCCGACACAAAGGTATAGTTAACTCTAGTACCTCCCTCAAAATATCGTGGTCTTCCCTCCCCTATAGCGGGTAGTTTATTTCCGCATATGTTCGTCATACACCATTCTAATTGTGCATAAATCTCTCATATTGATACAAAATGTTTACAAAAATAAACCACTGCTCAGCGACGTTAGGAGCCTGCATTAATATAAGTGCGATAAAACAACGTTCTGAATAAATGCAAGAATGTTTGGTTGGTAAATTAAAGATAAACTACAACTTATGACTATCTATTGTAGTAATGATTCAACATGCGAGTCAAAGGCAATCGCATGGTCACATAAAAATTGAATCATCACGTGTTCTTGACAATGTGACCAGCTAAATATAGACATGAGTTTATGATGCCACTAAAAGTGCATAGCACAAGGGCAAGGAATTATATAAATCAATTGTATTTAATGCAACTTTTGAAAAAAAATTCCTACTTCACACATTTTCTGCTAGGGCGACCCAAATATGTCTTTATTTTTAAGCTTAGTTAGAAAAAAATATATATGGAAACTTTAACTGAATGCACTCTTTTACCAACCGATTAATACAAATTTTATTCTAGTACAAAACCCATCCTCCCACTTTCAAGCAAACCGAGGGTTTGATAAAAAAATGTAGTGCCAAATATTTCCTCAAAATATTGACCGCAAGCCCTTATGCTAGCATTCTTAAAAATGGTACATAATATAATTGCCATTTCCCCACAAAGCTACTGTACAAAACTGTTTGTCATGACGTCATTTTTCATTGTACGTCATTTGACCTGTAGTGCATTTAGGTACTTTTCTATACAGCTCTGTCAATTTTTCCTAGGGTTTCCTTAACGTCGCTGAGTGAAACTTTCCTTTTCTATGAATGATATACCACTGATCACCTGCTATTTGGTGTGTATATCTCCCAGTGGTGATTCGATACGCAAGAGCATGCTATGCGTATGCGGACATTTAGAAGCGGAGGCCAACTACTAGCAAAAAAGTTGATGCTGCAGGGTTATAACGTAATCTCGTTTAAAGTCATCATTTCGCAAATTCTACGGTCGCTACCAATGACCTTGTAGTTTGCGATACCAAATTATCACTAAGTCATATGTTGACTGATTTGTTTCATACCCTTTGTTAGACTGTCATTTTCCTACTAGATTTGACTACGGGTAATCCCGTTTACTTTATTTGACTAAGGGCTCACGGCGGGTGTGACCGGTCAGCAGAGGATGCTTACTCCTCCATGGCCCCTGATCCTTCCTTCTCTTTTGTCGGAGGTTCGTGTTGCCCTACACTCAATTTTGTATATGTTTTTGGATTATGACCACGTTTTCACATGTTAACTTCGCCTTTTTGTATTTAGATATATTGAAACGTTGCTTCGTATTTTATTCAGTTTGTGAGTAAAAAGTCCAGAGCCAGTAGGAAATCAAAAGCGCAAAGGACACTTGACACTTTACTATCGAAAGATTGATTCGGAAAAGTGCACCTTCTATTCTGAAACTGAATTCTGTGATTTTGCCCCTCTCCAACAAGGCATTATTCACACTTATTTCGTTAATATTATATGGTACAGTTTCGATGCACCAGCACTAAATTCTATGGTCGTGTATAACAATTTAGTTTACCATATTGACCTACTCATTGAGTCAAATGCTGTTCTGATGTGTTTCATAGCCGTTGTTTTAGCCCTTTCTGATTGTTTGTATATTGTTTAATGTCCCGCCCGAGCAATTTTTCATCATGTATGGAGAATTCTACATTGTCGATGATGGGCTACAAAATTGAAGCTTGTTAGGCTATACTTGCAACTTGGCGCTAATGAGCAGGGCAATAATCTTTATCGTGCTACACCTAATTGATTACAAGCATCAGTTTCTGTGGTATCTTATGAAGAATCGTCTTATTTAGTCGCGTCTTACGACAAGCAACGGGTACGAGGACTTATTCATCAAATCGGATAACCCACCGGTAAATCATACGTTTTGATGTTGATATTAGAAAGTTTTGATTTCCAATATGACTAGATTTTTCAGAGTTTCTACGAATACATTTAATTACACCGCGTCTTGATTGCTGTGCCAACAATATTGTCTAGTTGTCTATCACAGCGAATCCATCTGCAGTGTACGTAGGGAACAGATCAGCGCTAGAAACCCTACACATTCTGACAAGTATCACTTACACCTCTTGACGCATAGC
Organism: Ostrea lurida; assembly: GCA_903981925.1. Lineage (NCBI taxonomy): Eukaryota > Metazoa > Mollusca > Bivalvia > Ostreida > Ostreidae > Ostrea > Ostrea lurida. The sequence goes on along the minus strand of CAJDSM010016982.1, from coordinate 29,500 downwards.
CCACGATCCATAACTCCTTGAGGAATTCATCGTGTACAGATCTGATTGGAAGGCACCAATTCGGTTGAAACACGCACGAGTACCCCCATCCTCCCCTAAATTGGTGCGATCAGAAACGTACGGACTACACAGCCTCTTCAACTAACAATGCAATGATGGCCAGGATTCGAACTCACAGCCTCTCGGTCGAGTCAGACGACCTAACGATTAGGCCACTACGCCACGTGCTGATGTCGCGTCAAATATGAAACGAATAGGGTTTCAACTTGTGTCGTTGAATAAAGAGCAAAGTTTGACAAACTTTTGGCATATAAATAAAGCTTTTCTAACATGATCGAAGTAAAGGAAAACTTAAATAGATGGGGTTATCTTTGAACACCAACGTTATGTTTTTTAATGTTAAATTTAATTTCTTGGGCTGCATGACCCCTGACACCCACCCTATTTTTTCCCACCTTCCGTCTAACTCATTGATAATAATTGTGTCAATCAACTTTACTTACATCTTGTTATAAAGATGATCAGAGTATCGTCAAACTCCTTTAGCCTTTTTTAAATCGTTAGTGATATTTCCAATGGCTTCGTCCATGGCCGTGATCATACCTGAGAAATTACAGCATAAACGACGAAAACATTATAACCATTGTTTGTACACTCAGTGACCTAGACAGAATTTCTGAAAGCTAATTTAGAAGTAAAACGTTACCTAGGTAGGTCTTCCGTGTCCGCGTCTTCACGTTTGGATACATGTTGCTGTTATTTTTCTGAACTACGTCACATAAAAGAATGCATGCATAAATGGATGGTTATAATGGTTTTACAAATATATCACTTGAACATTATAAGTTTTTTAACTTGCCTATTAGAACATTTCCCGAGAAACTGACAAAGATAGACTTCATGTTCAATGTTTTTATTTACGCAACATACACATACCATTCATATTCATTTATAAAAATTTTCTTTTTTCATGATTTCTCGATTTACTTTTGAAAACAGGGAACTTAATGAAACTTTACAACTTTTCTGGCATAACAACTGATTCAATTATTTTAAAGCTTACTATCTTTTTAACCAAGTTCAAAAAGTACTATATAAGCTTGACGCAATATTGAGCTAGTGCAGACTCCACCACGTACTTAGTAATTATACTTAATTAGTGACACGTGGATCTGGTATTAAATAAATCGTCGTATAGGTAATGAAATGACTCTTCAGAGCAATATCAAGCCTCAAACGTTCACACTAATTGTTCTATTATTAACTCGCATACGTTTATGAGAAGTCCTTACATGTATCTTTTAGTTCTCGTAAAAGCACGTTCATACGTGATATCATAGACTGCAGAGATTCGCGGAACGGATTGTAGACACTTGTAACGAATCTTATTACCTGGGAGAGGTTATGTTACAAATTGAATGGTAAACATGTACTGTATCTTACCTGTAGATGTTGGTGTACAGGAATGGAATGGTAGATTACTTTTGAACTGGGTCTTACCTAGGAGATGTATGTGTACAGATTGGAACGGTAGATATATGACTGTGTATTACCTGTAGAGGTTGATGTACAGAATGGAATGGTAGAAATGTACTGTATCTTACCTGTAGAGTGGTGTTACAGAATGAATGGTAGATACCTGTACTGGACTTACCTGGAGAGGCAGGTGTGCAGCTTGGACTATGGTAGATACATGTACATCGGTGTGCTAACATTATGGTCCTGTATGATTGAATCTGCCCTTTTTGCATACATGTGCTGTTAATTAAAAGTGTTGTTGTATTTTTATATTTATTGAATACCAATGATCAATTAGAAATAGATTATAGCTCTGATCCTCTTGTATTATATTTGGCTCCATTAGTATTGGCCACTACATGGTTCGTCTCTCTTAAAAGTTTAATTTCATTTGTTTCGGGAGTTTCCAACATATTCGGTTTGAGCATCACTGAGAGTTGAATTAAATTTGTCGGAATGCGCATCTGGTGCATCAACACTGTAACTCTTATGATTATACCTTTTATCGCAACCCATGACGTCGAGGCCTCTGCTGGGTGGACTATTAGTCTTCCCAGCAGTACTCTAATCAGCCAGTTATGTTATGGTACAGTGTTATAGGACTCTGAAAATACGGATAGTATATTTAATTGGTTGTAAATTACGAAATTAAATTTCAGAACTAAGAGGATTATCTCCCTCAGGCATAGCTCTATTTAGCACCAGTCTTTAGCAGTACATTGTTCACTTTTTCAAGGTTTTAATTTCATGTTTCGGATTTCCATCATTTCGGTTTGAGCATTACTGAAGAGACATCATTTGCATCTGGTGCATTAATATTGGTACCGTATATGATCTATATTTATTAAGGTAGCTTTCCACATCATTACTTCTGTATTTTATGACACTGCGTAACCAGATTGGGATTCAACTACTTATTTAATCCTGTTTCAAAATAATAAACCATTTAGTTTAATCAACTTGATAATAAAAGTGATGCGCTATATATATGAATACTGCGGTTTCATTAGTATAGTATGTCGTAGCGCTCGGAAAATCTTTAGAAACAGTCAAATCTACACTTTCTAGGACAAACTTTGACCTTGATTTGAATGCCACGTATGACCATATTTATACTCTTATGTTTGTTGTGTAAGTGATAGTCTGCGATTGTTTTTAAATTTTTAGTTAAATTTAAATTTTTAAAGCGAGGCCAACTACTAACAAAATTGTTAATGTTACAGGGTTATAACGAATCTCGTTTAAAGTCATCATTTCGCAAATTCTACGGTTGCTAAAATGACCTTGTTTGCGATTACAAGATATCACTAAGTTATATGTTGACTGATTTGTTTCACATCCTTTTTAGACTGTCAATATCCAATAACTAGATTTAACTACGGGTAATTCCGTTAACTTTATTTCGACCAAGGGCTCACGGCGGGTGTGACCAGTCAGCAGAGGATGCTTACTCCTCCCTTGCACCTGATCCTGCCTTCAATTTTGTCAGGGGTCCGTGCTGCCCTACACTCGATTTTGTAGATATGTCTTTGGGGCTATGATTACGGTTAACACATCGTTTACTTCGTCAATTTATATTGTAAGAAACTCATAATGTTATGTTTCTCAAAAGCAAAATTAAAACCAGGGGTATAATCTTCACTTTTTTGTCTTTATGAGCCGAGGGAAGCAGATCATTGATAGGAAACATATTTATTTTTTGTCTTATTTTCTCTTATAATCGTACTTCCGTTTCGATAAATATTTTCATTAAAGGATTAAATAATTCCAAATCATCTATTTGGCTGAGGTGAGTGAAATTTTTGCATACTGAAAAAAAAATAAAATGTTAAGGTTCATTCATCCTAATGTGATGTCATAAAAAATCTCGAAAACGATTGAGAGTGAAAAGGTTTATATTGTCCATAGATAACGAAAATAATATTGACAAGGGCAGTAGCTCCCATGCTGTAATTTCTCTACAGTATGTGTATTGACATTAAGTTCCCTAGTACCCACCTTTGATTTACACGTATTTATAAATCATTTAATCGTGAAAATAAAAAAAAAACCTCCTAGTTTAGTTTCCTTACACTTTCGCTGTGTCCTTCAGCGTGATTAAAATGGTATAAAAAGTGTCAATATATTCATTATGATGTTTTGCGTAAATACAATAGTTACGATTCTCTCTCTTCTCTGATTCCCGTGAAAGATTCAGTATAATGAAGACCAGAAACAGAATAAACACAATCGTCCTATTAAACTCCAATGTGTAAGTTAAATCCTGAAAATATCATAAGACCCGTGGGGAACCGGGTTATAATAGCTCCTCAGTATTCCCTTGCGTGTCGTAAGAGGTAACTGAATGGGGCGGTCATTCGGATGAGACCGCAAAAACCGAGGCCCCGTGTCACAGCAGGTGTGGCACAATAGAGATCCCTCCATGCTCAAAGGCCCTGGGTGCCGAGCATAGGCCTAAATTTTGCAGCATTTCACCGGCATTGGTGACGTCTCCATATGAGTGAAATATTATCGATGGAACATAAAACAATAAATAACCAATCAATCAATAATATCATAAAAACAAACAGAGATGCAGAGAAACAGACAGCTAGATAGACAGATAGAGAGATGAACAGACGGGCAGACACAAGACAGACAGACAGAAGACAGACAGACAGATGGACAAACAGAAGACAGTCAGACAGACAGGTAGGGATCTTTTGTACAATACGATGCGGTGAGAGATTTATTAAGAGACAGAAACTTACGGTTGAATACTCTCCTGTGGCGTTCACTGGCATTTCGTTGTCTCTGAAGTCCTTACCACCCACTGTTAATTAAACAGTGAAAAAAGCGAACAGTGATCAAACTCAAAACTCTGATTTTGACTCATTGTTCGGTATAATGATTATATAAAACAGTTTCCCTACTTGGTGTCCAAAAGGTAAGACCGTTTTGTAAGATATGATGCAAAGTCAATATATGACTAACTTTGGCCACCATAAAACCCAAGGTCATAAATTTTGGTATATGGCCCGGGATTATTACTCATTCCAACCATTCCTACAGCTTGACTGCGTCATGTGCTAGGATGTAACACACTTCAAGATTTGGACCACTTGCTGACAGTAAGCTAATGATAATTCTCTAGTTACCGATATTCAGCTTGTAATAATTCTTTACATTTGGCAGTATAATCCTCTACTGAGCAACAACGGCAAGCTAATAATACTTCTCCACTTACAGATATCAAGCTGGTAATGGTCTTCCCTTCCGTTGTAAAATCCATAGAACGTGTCAAAACCTCTATAAGTGGGCGTGCACTCCCAGCTGCAAAATCCCAGGTGCCACCTGAAATTTTACATCCGTTTGATAAATGATGTAATCATAATTCCATAATGAATAGAAAAAGTTAATTTGAGAGTTTGCGACATTTTGCTATGTAGCCAACAAAGTCATGTTATATATGAATATGTTCAATACGAAGATATATGATGTTTAAAATTGTTCTAGACAAAATATGCATGCATACATTTTTGATCAGATAGGGTAACTT
>CAJDSM010016982.1:1897-24303 GCA_903981925.1 Ostrea lurida | reverse complement strand
TTCCATGTTGTTCAGAGGTGTTAAATTGCTAAAGATGTAACAGACGCTGCTTTCAAACATATCCGTATTAAACCAAACTAAAGGAGTCAAAAACAAAGGTAATGCAGAGTAGACTACCTAGCTTGGCCTACAAACACAAACCAAACAAATAAAACAAAAATACACCTCCTCACCACCACCACCACCACCACACCACAAAAGGACAAGAAATAACGAAAAAGAAAAATATAAAAGGAAACAAAACTTCACAAAATACCCCCCCCCAGAAAAAAAAAACAAAACAAACAAACAACAAACAAACAAAACACAAAAAAAAACAAACAAAAACAAAAAAAAAAAAAACAAAAAAAAAAACAAAAAAAACAAAAACAAAACCAAAAAAAAAAAAAACAAAAAAACAACAAACAATAAAAAAAAAAAAAAAGCAAACAATAGAAGCGAAAAAATTTTCCCACGGGCCATCAATCGCTCACCCGAGTCACCTTTTTTGGATAAAATTTAGAGATTATAAAGCATATTCGTAACACATCGAGAGGATTCATCATGCCCGTTCAACAACAAAGAAATGCATTATAACTCACTTTCCTATTGCATGGGTGGCGTTCCTAGTTCTTTTGAGCTTCTGTTGGCAGAGAAGGTGTAGTTCAAGGCGAGCAGACAGCTTGTGGAGGTAGAATCACCATGTGCTGAAATCACAAAAGATAAACTAGATCTTTGTTTTCAGTTTAAAGAGTGTAGCTATCTGTAATTTGGAAGATTCCTAGCACCCACAGGCAATAACAGATCATAAATTTGTGTCATGAGGTAGGTAAGCATCCTCTGCTGACCGTCAACACCCCGCCGTGAGCCCGTAGTCGAAATAAAGTAAACGGGATTACCCGTAGTATATTTCTTCTATCCAATGTGTTTTCCTAAGGTTTATGGTTTAAATTGAAAGAAAAGGTATGAATATGCCTCAGCCAATACATGTATTACCCCACTCTGGTTGTGTTCCAGGGGATTCCGTGATTGCCCAACTCTCTGTTTGTATACTATTAGGATTTACGAGATTGAATCACTGTTCGTTATCTTTGCCTTTTACACATATATATGCTTAGAACTCAACTTCGTACTTTGCAATGAAGGAATATTTTAGATTACACCATTTTCACTGATATAAATGAAAATTGAAAAAGTAAACAGTGATGCAATTCTAGTGAATCCTACTGTATACAAATTAGGAGTTCGGGAAACACGAGCGAGGACATTCCAGAGGTGGGATCGGGCGCCTAGGATGAGATATGTATATCTTGTCGACAGAGTCCACAACCTATCGCCGAAACGTCTTATTTTATCAGTGTGTGGAGAGAATTGTTGACAAATCAGTGTAAAATGTATGGCATTAGTATTTCTATGAAACGCACCAGAATAGCATTAACCAATAACTTGGTGTATGAAGAATTGGCATCTATCTAGTAGTAAGGAATCTTAGTAATTGATTGCTAACAGAACGACTTTTTTTCATAGGACTTTTAGCGCCTCATTGTAATTGGGTAAAGAAGGAACAATCACATTAGTCATACCTTTGGTTAGACTGTCGTTTTCATACTAGATTAGACGATGGTAAGCCCCGTTTTACTTTGGTTTCGACTACAGCTTCACGGCGGGTGTGGACCGGTCAGCAGACGGATCGCTTACCTCTCTTACCATTGGCACCTGACTCCTGCCTTTCGCTTTTGTCGGATGGTCCGTGTTGCCTACATTCGATTTTGTATTTGTTTTTCGGACTATGATTACGGTTTTGATACTTGTTACTTCACGATTTTATATTGTTAAATGGTTATTCAGTCTATACATAAAATTGTCGCAATCCTCAAACATCAGTTAAATGGCAACAATGCAAGTGTATTCACACATAAAAAATTATGATTTTCTGTAAAAATGGGCGCATACATACCTGAAGACCCAGACTTGAAGCATAGATGACCATCATAAAGGCGTTTCTAGACCTGAAAGTAAAAACAAAATGAACAATGCAACTTTCTAAATATCATACTACGTTAGATTTATAATAAGCTTATCGAAAACTCAATATATTAAACCATATTCATCAATCAAATGTCTTCTTTGTATATCTTTTTAAATCTATAATTACAGATAGTTTCTCGTAACAATCTTTTATAGTTTTTTAACGTTTTTGCATGCCATGACGTTGCAACTGCGCTGATCACATGTTCTATTTGTATTGTAAAACAATTAATTGGTATTGTATATTTTAGTATGTCAATTTCCTTTTTCCTCATCTTAGTAATTTTTCATTTTTTATTATGATGAATAATTTCATTCACGTTGAGAGGTAACATTAAAAATGTTCATTCCGTTTTTCGGAGGAATAAACATATTTAGTAGTTCAGTAAAAAACCTATCAGTAGACTAAACTGTTAAATACTGAAAGTAGAAGATATAACTTATGGCTTTATAATTCGACTCAATGTTTTGAGCCATGACGCTTGTCCACTCATATAAAAATATCAAAAATATCAGATACAAAGTAACGAATATATATCATGAACATTATAGAAACATAAATGGAAAGTAATACAAATTCAATGGCAAAATGCTTTGTTAAAAAATACTAATGGAGAGATTATGCAATGTAAATGGAAAGATTGTGTATTTCAAAGATGAGTATGTCATAGAAAGTGAAATTTGCTAAAAAATTTGGATTTTGAAAATACAAAAACAATCTACATGGCACTACATTGATCACTTTTAGAGAGTTTTACTTTCATTGTTTCGGGTTTCCACACATTTTCGGTTGAAACATCGACTGAAAGAGACATAATTTTGTCGAAATGCGCATCTGGTGCATAAAAATTGGCACGCATGATCTATATTATACCCTGGGTCCGAGGCCTTGCTCGGTGGACTGTTAGTCCCCGAGGTCCTCTACAGCCAAGTTGCTATGTTACTATGTTACTACTTGAAATCCACCCCGGATTACTGTTTATTTGCAAGTGGTAACTTCAGAAATCCTATCAAAATTAAGGATCATCTCCCCTCAGCGCATAGCTCTGATCTTTCGAAGTATTTTTGGGCCCCAACTTTTGGCACTACAATTGATCACTTTTAAGAGTTAACTTTATGTTTTGGGTTTCCAACATTTCGGTTTGAGCATCCACACTGAAAGAGAACATAATTTGTCGAAATGCGCATCCGGTGCATAAAAATTGGTACCGTATATATTTTATATCTAGTGCAGGTGACTCTTACAATCCAGCAATAATCACGTCCTGCCAACTTTGCGAGTCTCCGTATACACAAACGTCGGGATCGTCCAGACTAGTTGAAATGATAACTCACGGGTACAAACAGGCATCACATAGGAGGAGTTGAGAACTCATACCACATGCGGCGCCAAGTCATCAATGTTTGGGGTGATGACGTCAGGGTTTCTATAACCGACGTCATTCCAGCCTGAGAAATAGATGTTTAGGGACACCAGCGTGGTAGTTAATTTAACTTATTCTTTGCTATTTCCTATTTTGTAAAAGTCCACAATTTATACAAGAACAAATTGATGTTCAATATTATCCATTTACAACTTTACAAATACTAGGATTGCAGTAATGTGTAACGATGTTAAAGTAGCAAATCTTGTATCTTTACGAAAAAAAGTTAAATCTTTCGTATTTTTTTTCGTATTATACCATCTAATAAAGTTATGCTTTCGTACGTAATTACAACATTAAAAGCAAAAAGATAAAAAAGAACAAAGCACTTGTTTCTTGAATTATTTATGATATTACACAACCTATGAAAACAACAAAGTCGCCTGAGTGTTAGGCATGCGCAGTACTTGTATTATTGTTTTGGCGAAATTGTTTTACAATTCTTTCACTATGTAAACAGGCTCAAGCCTTGTTTTTTGGTTTACATAAAGAGCTTCACAGATAATACCATGTTTAAAACAAAATGAGATGTCAGAATCACTAGGAACTGTTTAATTGTGTAGAATGAGCTTGTAATATGAAAAAAAAAAATCTGCTTTAAACGGAACGTATACTAACATGATCACATGTAGGTAGAACAAAAACATAACTCGAGCATTGTTTATACATAGCGACGAAATTGTAAATGCGGTAATCTCACGTGTAACTCAATAAATGACGTTCAAATTTTTTGCTGACCATTAAGACATACCCTAAGTGACATTGGTAAACATTGAAAATGGAAATCTAAAATTTGAACATTTTAGCCTCCAGAAGTGTCCATGCCCCTTTTAAATGTTGGCATTAATTGTGAAATGGTTGCAACCATTTTATTTTTCAAATTCCTCACATGACTAAGAAAATAACATTGATGAGTACTACAAAGCATAAAAGTACTTTACCTACATGTAACCGCTGTTAGTGTAAATACATATATTAAAATAAATTATATGCAAGAGCAAGTGCCTTGCAGACAGACGCCTATCATTCATCACAAAATCATAATGTTTCTTGTTGTCTTTTTTAGTGGTTAAAGTAATGAATGCTGGTGCTTTAGCTTAGATATTATAATTATAAGAATTTTTAATATTACCTATATATAGAAGATTGGGGATTGCCAGTCCTACCCCTTGGTTAAATAGTATAGACGAAATTGTCATGCTTTTGTCATGTTTAAGGTCGTCCATATTGGGTATAAAATGGCAAGTAACAAAGTATGAAACGTAATCATAGTCCAAAAAACACATACAAAAATCGAGTGTAGGGCAAACGGACCTTCGACGAAAGCGAAGGCAGGATCAGGGTGCCTGGAGGAGTAAGCATCCTCTGCTGACCGGTCAACCCGCCGTGAGCCTGTAGTCGAACGAAAGTAAACGGGGTGTTACCCGTCGTCCAATCTACGTATGAAAGATGACAGTCTCAACAAATGGTATGAAACAAAATCAGTCCACATATGACTTAGTGATACTTTGTAATCGCAAAAGGTCATTATAGCGACCGTAGAATTTGCGAAATGATGACTTTTAAACGAAGATTCGTTATAACCCTGCAACAATCAACTTTTTGTTTAGTAGTTGGCTCGCCTTTAAAACATCATCATACGCATGGCATGCCCTTGCGTTATCGAAATCAACTGGAGAACATACACACCATAAGCAGGTGATAAGTGAACATTACTACAACAAAAAAAGGAAAGTTGACAATTGCAAAAGTCAAAGTCATCACGTTTATCAATAATGTTAGTTGTCCAGTCTGCCATTTAGAGTCCAAATATTAAGTAAAATATCCAATATGAAAGCACATCTGTCAATTCTGTGGTGTCCTTAATTTCAAGTTCTGTCAGGGAATATCAAATGACATAATTGTGAAAATTATGATTGTTAATTGATAAGACTCGTCTATATACCTATAATAGGTTGAAGGACACGGCAAGTTTTGTTTTTATTAATTTGGTGAAGTATACAATGTGTTAAACGTAATCATAGTCTCAAAAAACAATTATATAAAATCGAGTGTATGGCAACACGGATCTCCGACAAAGCGAAGGCAGGATCAGGTGCCAAAGAGGATGAGTAAGCATCCTCTGCTGACGGGTGACAAATATGTACAAACTTAGGGTGCATTCACGCTGTATATATGTTGGATCCGCCACAATGTTGTACCTAAATGTACCATAGCAGTTTTTGCTATTATTAAATTGACCAATTACTGTATATACAGGGTAGCAGCAAACTAAGCTGGGATATTAGGGAAGAATCATCAGCGGCTCTAGGCAAATTAAAATTACCGGTATCTGCTGTCACCTCAGTTATGATATTTTTCTTTCCCAAACTGCTATATCCAAATTGAGGCAAAATAACGTTTTCAAGGATGTTTTCTCTCCATTGAATTGGGTTGAATTGCCAACGTATTTGTTGATGCGCCTCTGGAATTCCGCAAAATGTTGTTAAATCACAAATGCATCAAATAACACTAAAAAAAAGACATAACATTTCTTTGGAAATCCAACAGATTTAAAATTCTATCAAATGAATGTAACTTATTAGAATTAACACCATGACAGCCAAATTGCAATAAGGGGTTTGGTGCCTCACTACATGTAAGACACCTTTGTATTCTAGATTACCTAGTCACACGTCTAGGAGTACATTGTACCTGGAATATCAAAAATGTAAGTTTCCAAGTAAGAGTAAAAAAAGCCCATAGCAGTGATCGATACAAGTCATTTGAAATACTCCCTATTTAAATCATCCGACCTGTCCATTTTCTAAAAGTACAAAAAATATGTCCCTGATATAAAACACGTTATGTCTATTGTAAAGATTACGGATAAAGGTATAAATTGTACATAACAAATGTGTTAATTTTACATATTATTTTGTATATTTGATAGATAAAGGACACCACAGAATCTGACAAATCTGCTTCATATTTGGATATTTTACTTTTCATTGACTCTAATGCCAGACTGCCAACTACGTTATATGATTAACGTGATGTCGTTGACTTTGCAATCGTCAACTTTCCTTTTCTATGTAGTAATATACCACTATCACCTGCTTATGGTGTATATGTCTCTCAGTTGATTTGATACGCAAGAGCATGTCATGCGTATGAATACATTTTAAAACGAGGCCAACTACTAACAAAAAAGTTGATGTTGCAAGTTTATAACGAATCTCCTTTAAGGGGATGATTAATAGTACGTCACGTGATTCAATTGATTCGATACGCAATAGCATGTCATGCGTATCAGGAATTTTTAAAGCGAGGCCAACTACTAACACAATAGCTGATGCTGCAGGGTTATAACGAATCTCGTTTAAAGTCATCATTTCGCAAATTATACGGTCGTTATAATGAACATGTTTGCGATTACCACTTATAATTAGGTCATATGTTGACTGATTTGTTTCATACCCTTTGTTATTTTCGAACTAGATTTGACGACGGGTAATCCCGTTTACTTTATTTCGACTAAGGGATCAGGGCGGGTGTGAACCGACAGCAGAGGATGCTTACTCCTCCATGGCACCTGATCTTGCCTTCGCTTTTGTCGAAGGTCCGTGTTGCCCTACACTCGATTTTATATATATGTTTTTTGAGACTATGATTACGTTTATCACATTGTTTACTTCGCCAATTTATATCACAATGTAAATTTTACAGACTGCAGTTTAAGAATTAAAAAAGTTAATATGTAACACTGATTGGCTTCCGTAGTAAGGTAATGGACCGGGATGATTTAATCGGAAAGTATAAATGTATCTTAATGAGGCAGCAATATTCCAGCTAGAATTTGGCTCTGTCTGTATCAGCCTTATGTCGTACACCCTAAAATAAATGTATGAATAATAATTTTCATCCACATGCCAGGTTGATTTATCTTGTGAATTAAAAGTCAGACACCACAGAGTTATTCATATCTGATTTGTTCTTGTATAGTGTATTGAACATACACACTAACACCAAACTACCAAGCCAACAATATGACAAACACAGCGATTTCAGTTTCTCTATCATCAATTTCCCATATTTATGTAGCAACATTCAATCATCACCTGTATATGGTCTTTACGGGTCAGAAAGAGGGACACCATCACGTGCTATTGAACTAAAGAGTAAACAATACTTTAAGTCTTTCTATCATGTTTTATCGGCTTATCTTGGTATAAATAATTTCTTAAAATATATTGGGTGTGCATATTCAAGAGAGGTGGGGGTTAATAGTTAAATTATCAGCGATATAACATTGGCGGATCTAGACAGGAAATACGGGAATTGCATCCCTACCTCTTTTTTTAAACAGTCTAGACAAAATAACAATTCTTTTACCATTTTGATGTATTCCACACACGTTCTGTGTCCAACAAATGTGCATATTTGGGTTGCTTTTTCACTGTGTTTGTTTTGGATTCGTCACAGTGTAGTGGTTGCATGCTCCATTCCACGGGAAGTTAAGGAGGACAATATCTACTGTGACCTCAGTTATAAGGTTTAAAGGATATTCTCTTTTTCAATCAATTGGGCTGGGTTGCAACCCTATATGAAGATCAGGCACTGAAAGTTGCACAAAATGCTGCCAAATAAACAGTGTATCAACGAACACCAAAAATAAACAACTTTTAACAACTTCATATTTAGATATTTTACTTGATATTGACTCTAATGGCAGACTGGCAACTACATTATATGATAAGCATGATGACTGTTTTTGGAATCGTCAACTTTCCTTTTCTTTGTAGTAATATACCACTATCACCTGCTTGTGGTGTGTATGTCTCCCAGTTGATTTGATACTCAAGAGCATGTCATGCGTATGAGTACATTTTAAAGCGAGGCCAACTACTAACAAAAAAGTTGATGTTGCAAGTTTATAACGAATCTCCTTTAAATTCATCATTTCACAAATTCTATGGTCGCTATAATGACGTTGTTTGCGATTACAAATTATCACTAAGTCATATGTTGACTTATTTGTTTCATTACCAATGTTAGACTGTCGTTTTCGTACTAGATTTGACGACGGTTAACCCCGTTTGTTTTGTTTCGACTACCGGCTCACGGTGGGTGCGACCGGTCAGCATGGAACCTGATCCTGCCTTCGCTTTCGTCGGAGGCCCTACACTCGATTTTGTGTATATGTTTTTGGGACTATGGTTGCGTTTGACACATTGTTTGCTTTGCCATTTTATATACATGACATGTTTTCTTGTCAATTGATTATATATTTCTTTCTTTTCATATCAAACAACTCTCCATTTCCTTTATACAGTAGGTGAATAGTTGATATTCATATGCTATTATGATCTTAAGATCGCCCTTAGATATTCTCCTGATCTTGATCTTCACTGCATTTAGGAAACTCTAATTTACATAATACTTTCAACCAGTTGCAGAAAGAGTAACATTGCAACGATATACAATGTGTGGTGCCGCTTGAAGACTGTATATCTATAGATATATCCGAAAAGTGTTGACAGCAACTTCTGACACACACAGAAACCTCCTGCAATTGACAATTCCGTGCATACTCTTGCATAAGATAATTAAATAGTATTTAGCTTTAAATACATTTTAAACCACCTTAAGAAGATGTAAACTAAGCTTTGCTTTTCTAAATAAAGGCAATCGGGCCATATAAAGCTGATATCGTTGCAATATTGCGATTATTACAATGATTTTTACGTGTGCTAAATTCATAATGTCACATAATGATAAACGCTTGTGTCCACAGAAATGTATGGAAGTCTATGAGGTATTGGTATCAACGTTCATTCGTGTTCGGATATTTTGAATAGAACGTTTTTCATACATAACACGAACAATGGTTTCTATATATAAATCATATAAAGTAACAATTTCTATGTAAGACGCCGTAATTCAGTTGAGTTCTTCTTGGCTGAGGCCTTCAATATTCATTTCAATGTTTACATTATCCCCTTAAGATATCAGGAATATTTTGAATGTCAGTTGTTGAGTTATAAAAGAGGTGCATCACTCACAATTCTTTGTTAAGTAAACAAAGTGCCATATAATTTGTTTATATATATGTTACATAATGCATAGTGAAATTTTCATTGAAACCAGATTGTTTCAAATTACAAGTTTATTCTGATCAGAATGAAAAGTTTCTAGAGTTTCTCACTTCCAATCTGTTTTAAACATGATATTTTCTATCAAGCAATTTCAATGAAATCAAAAACATGGTACGTTTCTGCAAGTTAGCCATGAGGCCCATGGGTATTTTTGTTATATCATAAAATAGATCTCGCGAAATTAAATAACGTTTGTGAAATATGTCTAAATAGAATATTTACGAGTAAAACATATCAATTGCTATACTTAGTCATCATTACAGGTGAGCCAATGTGAAGGTTTTTTTTTTACTGTTACCCACACCTTGGACGGCTTTATCAGAAAATCAATCGGGTTTTTACTCACTTGATGTGTAACAATATTCCAGAGTGTCAATGGAATCGGATGCAAACGTTTGGAATCATTATCTGCAAACCTCACTTTGTCAAAAAAAGTTATCACTGTAACCTTGACCTTGGACAGATTTTCCAGAAAATCAATAGGGTTCCGAAACATTCCTTCTGTAACAGCATCCTGAAGTTTCATTCGAATTAAATGTCTCCTTCTAGAGTTATTGCATGGAAACCCCACGTTTTTTATTTTTTTTGATACGTTTTTGGGTCAATGTGACCTTCGCCTAAAACGTATTTTTCTCAAAATTAGAAGGATTCCTTTTTAACGTAATAAGTAACAATATCCCAAAATTTCAATTGAAATCAGATTTTAAAAAGAGTTATCGTTCGTTCGGAAACCTAATTGTTGAGGACCTTCAAATCCCTGCCTGCACATCATCATAAAAAAACTCATCTAAAAATCAGTCGTATTTTGTCTTCTCAGCGACGTCAAGGAAACCCGAGGAATATTGACAGAGCTGTATAGAAAAGTACCTAAATGCACTACAGGCCAAATGACGTCACAATGAAAAATGACGTCACGACATACAGTTTTGTATAGTTGCTTTGTTGGGGAAATGGCAATTATATTATGTACCATTTTTAAATGCATAGCATAAGGGCTTGCGGTCAACATTTTGAGGAAATATTTGGCATACATTTTATCAAACCCTCGGTTGCTTGAAACGTGTGAGGATGGGTTTTGTACTAGAAAATTTTTTGTATTAATCGGTGGTAAAAAGCGTGCAATTCAGTTAAAGTATCCATATATATTTTTTCTAACTATATCCTCAACAATACAGACATATTTGGGACTCCCTACAGTAAAATGTGTGAAGTAGGATTTGTTGTTATAAAGTTGCATTGAATAAAATTGATTTAATAATTCTTGCCTTGTTCTTAGCACTTTTAGTGGTTAATCATAAACTCAATGACTATATTTAACTGGTCACACATGACTCAAAAACAGCGTCGATGATTCAATTTTACTTGACCATGCAATTGCCTTGACCTCGCATGTTGAACCATTACTAAAATAGATGCATCAGTTGTAGTTTAATTTTTAATTTAACCTTCCAAACTGTGCATTTGTACAGAAACGTTGATTTTATCGCACTTATATAATTGAAGGAATTCGCTAAAACGTTCGCCTGAAGTTGTGAAATGTTTTCTTTTGAACAGTTCTATTTATGTGTATTCATTCAAATTGTCCTACGTTGTAAGTCCAATCCCTGATTGTGAAGTGTTCTCGAGTGGACGTGCAGTATGAACTACAGGGAAAACCGAAAGATAATAACTCTTCAATTCTAACCAATGTGCTCACAACATAATAAAAAGAAAAAATCCGGAAACATCAAACATGCTATTTGTCCTAACCTAAACTTCCTTTTTATAGTGATGTGTATATTTTTTCTTTTACTGATTGTATACTCACCAAGATGTTGCTTCATTTAAAAGAATGTCAACTGTGGAAGAGATCGATATGTTGTTAGACAAATACGGTACATTGTAGATATAAACTATTGAATGCTTGTCAACGTGTTTTTGTAATAAAGATTAGTTACGGTTTGCAAGAAAGGGGCGGTGTCCCAAAATATATACAAACAGACATGTGTTATTGTGAATATCACACAAAAAACAACAACAATATTGCAACCCTTGGAATACCTGTTAAACGAATAATTAATTGTTTCTAAAACACGAGTAGCAAGAGTACTCCACAGACTTTACATAAACGGTTGATGATCCGTTGAAGTGTAATCTGACCGCCTCGAATAATAATAAAATATTAACGCAATGCATGTGTTATCATGAGTAATCAATGATATGGTTTATGGAAATGTCATGATCTAAAGATGAATGAATCAACTGTTGTTTCGTTTTTAGCGAAGAAAAAGTCATTTAAAAGTAAATAAAAAAAATTTTCAAGCATTTAAAACATCATCAAAATGTAGGAAAATGCCGACTTATATAAATACACTAAATAATTTTATGTATCCGTAGGAAAGCATTGATACCCTATGATTGATATGGTTTGTAAATGGGTGTGGCCATTCCCATTTATCGATATATCGATTTAATTGCAAGGTTGCATGTCCACAATGCACACAATGAGTTGTTTGAACGGCGAAAAATAAAATATATAAGCTGTTTGGAAAATGTATTGCCTATGTCTAATGGAATCTTAGAAATAGAATGCGTAATTCAAATCGAAATGCAGCTGACGCAGTAAAGAAATTCAACATAACGATACAATTATTATTTTAACAGTTTAAACAGTTATAAATACAAATATGTAAATGTTGCATCAAATTCATAAACAAGCTGTTTTCTTAATACAATCATGAAATTGGAGATTAGCTTTTCGACCTCATTATGCTTTCAAAATGTTGTGATAAAATCAATAATCGGTTGACTCAATTTACAACAACAACATAATATTGGATCCACGTGAAACTGCTGAAATTAACATATAATCGTTCTGAACATGTGTTTCATGTTCATCATAGTTTGATCAATGATCAGTTCAAGTTCAACACGAGGATATCCACTTCTGAAATGATATTTTTAACCGCATAGTCCACCCAAATTTTTCAAAGGCCATCTTAATATGCTGCGGTTGTTGGGGAACGTTGTCTAAATAAATCTCAATGGGCGACTTTCGTATATTATGGATTAAAAGGATTTTCTAGAATACTTATGTTTTAAACAGGAATTCAACGAACAAGAAATTCATAAAATTCATCGTGACATGAATTTTTTTTTAATTCAAGGAAGTCATAAGCCTTAAGTACTTAGGATGAATTCGCCAATCAAACACCAATCCTGGAGTCCAAAATGCCGCCGTAATTTGCGGAAGCTGAGGATTTGGGAGGGTTTGGTGGGAAATTGGCGGGAACGAATCAATTTGTGGTATTCTTCTTAAGTCTTTAACCCGCTTTTAAAAGTTTTGATGCCCACCCATCTGGTAGCTTTTTGGACAAATCTACATGTTCATTGGATCGTCCCTGGAAAAGGAAATATTTTAAAACAGAATGAATATATATAAGTTTGATACTTTGTTATGGTCGCATTTATATTAGAACATTAAAGAACATGAATATCTTTTTTTTCAGTCCGAACCTTTTACGTTGAATATGAATATTCTTGTGGGCAAAAGACTGTGTCATGTTGACTTGTGCCACAATGTGTGACCTGCTCTACTTGATCAGGTTTTGTACCAGCCCTGATAAAATCCGGAAACCGTCTATTAATTTGTTTCCACCATCTGAAATAAAAAAATAAAACATACATTAAAATTCAAACTTATTGTATCTACAAGATACTCGTAAAGGGGGATGTTTCGCCTGGGTTTTTATTTCGTTATATTTGGCGGTTATATCAAACTATGCGAAATAAACCATCGCGAAAGTGCTGTTCCAAATGTATTTGGGTATTGATTCCAGCTTAGAATATTTACTATCCGCAAAATTTAAAACCATCGAGATAATGTAAAAAGAATAAAAATGCAAAAAATTTTTAAGCCCAGCGCAAATTATACATACATTCATTAAAATCAACATGTAAGTAAAATTAGCTAAGAATTGCCCATCCACTTTGATAAACTCTAACGTTTAAATTCCTGAACATCAAACATGTACATATAATACACTAGAAATTACATCACTTGATAATTCTCGTACAATATAATTACTAGATTTTGTTATCACTTGATAAACTATACATAATAGTAACACTAGACATACCATCACTTATGAACTTTTGCATATAAATAATTAGAATTTTCATCTCTTGAAATAAACGACCATATATAATTTCAACTAGAACTAACATGCATAAAAATTAACTGGATATCAATTCATCACCACCTGATAACCATATATCTATAATTTACTAGGAATTAAATCTCACGATACGCTGCACATCTGTTGGGGGATGAGAAGTAGACATAAGGTTCCAGCAATCACCTTGCATTCTTCCCGAAATTGCATAAAAACCTTACAAACAAAGATACATCGCTGGCCTCCAGTAGTGCTCTACCAAGCCTTTTTCTCTACTTTTGCCCTAATACTACTATCAAGAATCTCTTCAAGAATACGTTCCACTACATATTTCCAGAAGTGGTGTCAATCAGATGTGGGATTCTTTAGAAAAACTCTAAAGAAGCTTTTGGATAACCTAAAAATCCACAAGAAATTTTCAAGAAATTGACTGCATCAAAACCGTACGATTTCCTCCACACTACTTACAACAACGATTGCCTCCACGATAAATTAAAATCCTATGGCTTTTTCAGATTATCGATAATTGCTTTTTTAACCAAAAAGGCACCCGAAAATACGAAATTCTTGGTCGTGTGGGAAACAAGACACACATATTTTGTTAGAAAAACACTCTGATTGCCCACAGCAAGTATCTGAAGTAGATATTACAGGCAATGCTTGGGTTTCTTATAGATAAATATTTATGTTACGTCCTTGGAGACCAGTTTCCAAAATCCGTAGGTATTCCGTATGGGCCAGCTAATTGGTACCCCCTTATGGGCAGACTTATTTTTTGTTCTATGAAGCGAATCTTGTATCAGAAACTGTTACGGGATAAAAAAAAAAACTTGCTGCTGTGTCCTCACGCTTACATATAGGTATATAAGCTTGAATGTGCTATCAATTAAACAATTCATCATTTTCAAACATTTATATCCATTTGGATATATCCCGAAAAGAACTTCGACATAAGGACACCAACAGATAATCTGACATATCTGCTCATATTTGGATATTTTACTTAACATTGAGACTCTAATGGCAGACTGACAACTACATTATATGTAATAGCGTGGATGAGAGCTTTGACTTTTGGCAATTCGTCACTTTCCCTTTTTCTATGAGCAATATATCGCACTACACCTGCTTATGGTGTGTATAATCTCTCCAGTGATTCGATACGCAAGAGCATGCCTTATGGCGTTATGCGGACTTTTTAAAAAGCAGGCCATCTACTACAAAAAGCTTGAATGCTGCAGGTTATAACGAATCTCGGTTTAAGAAAAGTCATCATTCGCACAATTCCTACGGTCGCTATAATGACTTGTTTGCGATACAAATTATCACTAGTCAATATGTTTGACTGATTTGTTTCGATACCTTTGTTACGACTGTCATTTCCTACTAGATTTACTACGGGTAACTCGTTTACTTCTATTTTCGACTAGGGCTCACGGCGGTGTGACCGGTCAGCAGAGGGATGCTTACTCCTCCATGGCAACCTGATTCCACCTTTGTTTTGTCGGAGGTCCGTGCTTGCCTAACACTCGATTTTGTATAGTTTTTTTGGATATGATATACGGTTTGAACACAATGTTAACTTCGCCTTTTTGGTAATGAGACCCCATAAACTTGAGGCCGCCATGTATCAGCAGGTTGTGGCCGATAAAGACCCCTTCCCTGCTAAGGCCTTGGGTGGCCAATATAGGCCCTACATTTTGGCAGCCCTTCCCCGAAAATTGGCCTGAGACGTTCCATATGAGTGAATTTCTTCGAGTTGGACGTATAACAATAATATCCATCAATCCAAAAAGGGGTAAGTTAACATGTGTCAAACGTAATCAATTACATGCATATAAATTTTCCTAGTTAACATACTTTCGGACCACTACTTAAGCAGCATGACGCAAACTTTCTGGCCTTTTTATCATCGAATATTGTACACGATTCGTTCTTATTAGACGCCCTCCTGTTTTCAACTGTCCCTGATCAAATGCCATGCCAGATCGGATCCTACATGTATGGAATGCGTATGAAATACCCTTTGTTAGACTGTCATTTTCAATACTAGGATTTGATGAACGGGTAACCACGTTTACTTTGTTTCGGACTACAGGCTCCGGCGGGTTGTGACGAGGTCGCAGAGGATGCCTACTAACCCCATGGCACCGATCTGCCTTCGCTTTCCGTCGAAGGTCCGTGTTGCCCTACACATCTCGATTTATATGTGTTTATTTGGACTATGATTCGTTTGATACTTTGTTTAACTTTCGCCCATTTTAATATATTCTTTGTAACAAACAACTCAATCAAGGGGTCAAAATGTAGTTCATTCTTCTGTAAACCAATAAAAAGGTAAAGGTAACGTACGTTGGATGGAATTGTTATTGCTACAAAGAATAGAAACTAAATGTTAGACAGACACGGATCTTCGCACTCAAACCAGGGTGTCTAGGAGGAGGGAGCATCCCCTGGTCGACAGGTCACACCCCGCCGTGGAGTCATTTATCACAGTCGTTTCTAAACCGTGTTTGTTATGTAATTTTTGGGCAAACTCTGATTTGTGCGAACCTCACAGGAAATGATAAGCTTTTAACAGGATTGTGACTGCTACACCTATAACACTTTTAAGAACAAAAGTACAACAAGACTTATACTGTGTCCCGCCGGCCGCGCTAAGGACTGTGGGCATGCCCAGTCTACTGCATGATCATTCTGTGTATGCAGACATTAATAAGAAATATTTTATTTGATGAAAGGAAAATGAAAAAATAAAATTGGTATACTATAAAAGAGCAACGCTGGTGTTTATTAATAATTTCAATATTGTACTGTCAAATGATATGAAACACAAAAGATGGTGCATTGATACAATATGAAATGAATATCTCCCGTCATAGATGAGTTAGTTTTTCTGTATACCGGCCCCCGACACAAAGGGCTGTAGCTCTGGTACCTCCCTCAAATAACGTGTCTTCCCTTCCCCTCAGGGGGAGTTGCTTTCCGGCATATGAACACCCATCCGCCATTCTAATTGTGTATGAATATTCTTATAAATACAGAAACGTTTACCAAAAATGAATCAGGGGAACTTAAATTTAGATTTGATAGAACGTGCTCTGCACTTTTAAATTGTTGTTGTAAAATATCCATGATTTTCATAATCGATATTTTCTTCATGACATGCTTTAATAAAGCCCCCTACATCAAGACTAATCATTTGTGACACTGATGTCAGCAAATGACGATTCTTGTTTTTGTGGAAATTCTTCCGTACATTGTATACTGACGAATCTCTGACATATATACTTATTACATATTATGTCTTTCAGATTAATTATTTCATGCTCAATTTGATCAACTCTTTGCAAGATAAGCTGAGCACGCTTTCATCCTATTACGAAGCTAATTAAATTCCATAGTAACCCGATATTCCAAGACGTCGTGGTGAACCAGAGGAAAAAACCCCTGCAAAATACATCCTTTTCAGCTTATGGCCTTTCAAATCTGTCGAATTAAAGAATCCAAAGAATTTAAGTTCAAAGACGTAACAGCTTTCAAAATATAAATGGCGGAATAAAAACAAATGTGTTAAACGTAATCACAGTCCTAAAACATATATACAAGTCCAATGTAGGGCAAGACGGACTCACACAAAAGCGAAGGTAGGTATCCAGGGTGCTGGAGGAGTAACAATCCTTTTGCTGACCGGTCAACAACCGCCGTGAGTCCTTAGTCGAAACAAGAAGGGTGAACGGGGATTAACTATTGTCAAAATCTTAGTACGGAAAAATGACAGTCTAACAAAGGGTTATGAAACAAATCTGTCCAACAATATGACTTAAGTGATAATTTGTAATACAAACAAGGTCATTCTAAGCGATCGTAGAATTTTGGGAAATGATGACTTTAAAACGAAGCATAGTTATAACCCTGTGGACATCAACTTTAGTTAGTAGTTGCTCGCTTTAAAAAAAGTCCTCATACGCATGACACATACCTTTGCGTATCTAATCAACTGGAAAGACATACTCCACCATAACAGGTGATATAGTGTAATATTACTGTATAGAAAAGGGAACAAGTTGCGAATTGCAAGTTAAGGTAGTCACGTTTAATCAATTAATTGGTTTTCAGATCTGCCATTAGAGTCAATATTAAGTAAAAATTATCTAGATACGGAAGCGATATGTCAAATTATGTGGTGTCCTTTAATTCGAGTTTCGTCGAGAATATATCATAGCGGACAATATTTTCAATGAAAAAATTCTAATTGTTATTTGATAAAGAACAATCAATCAACGATATCTAATATGTAAGGTTGAAAGGACACAGCAAGGATTTTGTTTTTATCCCAGAGCAGTTTCTGAACAAATTCAGTGTATCTTTTAAAATGACACTGATCTCGCTTCGATTTTTGGTTCGGAGGTCTGTGTGCCTTAATTCGATTTTGCATATATGTTAATGGGACTATGATTACGTTTAACAACATTGTTTACTCCACCAATTCATATGCATACCGAATTCCTTAAATAGGCCTCTCACCAACAAGAATATTAATTCTTTTTTCTTTTCTTATCTTTCTTCATTTTTTTTTTGATAAACAAGGAATGAAATAAGTAATACTGTGAGTACAACTTTTCCACCGTTCACTGTCGCATGGGAAGAAAAAATCCTTTATCCTTAATTGCGAAGGTCAATTTAATTTGTGTTTTGATTTTGGCAATCGTAATATTAACGAATAACTCTATCAAACATTTTGAATGTTTATTGACTAAAGGGCAAAGTCGGACAAAATTTGGAAATCTAATTAAACCATTTTAATATCTGAATGTACTTATTTGTTGAAAGGAAATTAAAATATGAAATTGCAATGCTGGGTTTATTATAATTTCAATAATATGTTAGGGGTTGTATGTTTCCTTGCCCGCCCCTCCTACCATTCCCTAATCCCTACCACTCCGTGTAACTCCAATAGACAATTATTGGCTCGAATGCACTTTACTTCACATCTGCAGTAAATATGATCAGGGTATCGTTCAAACATTTCTTTAGCCCTTTAAAAGCGTTCGTGGATATTTCCAATGGCTTTTGTCCATGGCCCTTACCAAATACCTGGAGAAATTGCAGCATGAACAACAATGTATTTTAACAATTGTTTGTCACACTCAGTGACCTAGACAGAATTTCTGAAAGCTGATTGTTACGAAGTAAACGTTACCCAGATAAAGTTCTTCCGTGTCCGCCGTTTTCACGTTTTGGATACATGTCGCTGTCCTTTTCGGAACCTACTAATAGACAAGATGACGCAATTCAATAGATAGCTTGTCAATCGTTTCGCATGTACCAAAAATGTCACCTGAACTTGATAAATCCCTTTATAATTCTTACAATGTCTATTAGAAACATTCCCTCAAGGAATTACAAATCTGTAATCTCACGTTTATAATTCTAATAATGCAAACAGCAATGCACGTACATGTACTATCATATTCATTCATACAGTTTTTGTCTTTCTCTTAATAATTTCTCGTTATAACTTGAAACCGGCCCCATTCAGTTAACTTACAACTTTTTTGGTGTTAGCAGTATATAGTTATTCCATGGAATATTGGGGTAAACAATTCCAAAATTATTGTCCCCAAGGTATCGGGGATGGCCAAGAGAACTGTTGCCCGAGGCCGACAGACCGAGGGTGACAGTTCTCCTGGTTATCCCCGATACTGAGGGACAATACTTTGGACTATTACCCAAATACCATTGGAATAATGTTTAAATGAAACCTATTATTTATAAAAACAAGTCCAAATGCATATTTTGATAAATCATATCATAAGAATAAAGACTTTATTTATGAAACCATTAATCCTTTAATATTTCAACCAGAAAAAATTTTTTTAAACCAAATTACAGAGTAATTCAGTCTGTTGACATCTATCGTGTTTACTTTTGGTTAAAACATTTTACTTAACGTCAAATTACGTGTTGCATGCCGTACAATGAAATTATTTTGCGCATTTACGGTTGTGCATGTACAGTTTTTTAATCCGGAAAGGTAACAGTCACTGTTACCCTTGAACGTAAATACCAAAACTCCCAGGAAACAGTCAAAAAATTGCCAATTTACAATTAAATAGAACAAGTAGGTAATAATATTAAGTGATTCAGTTATTTCAAAAGCAAAACACTCTTTTTTAAGCCTGATTCGGATCGTGCTAATAAGCTTGACCAATTTTACAACAGTGGTATACCTCATCTACATATTGAAGTAGATACCAATAGTAAATAATCAGGTACTTTATATAATAGGGTATAAAGTAATTGAAATTAAATTTTGAGAGCAGTAATCATACTTCAAACGGTTTCTATTATGCCTTAGTTATTAAACCCTGTATGCTTAACCGGAGCGCTAATTTGTAGTTTCCTGTAAAACAGTGTTCATTACATGTACTTACATGTATACCTGAAAGATTCGTGTACTGATTAGAATGGTAGATATATGAGATATATGAGATAGATGTACAGTGGTGTGCTAAATGGTAAATATTTGTGCTGGATCTGTAACCTGTAGAGGTCGTGAAACAGAATTGGAAATGGTAGATACATGTACATGGTGTGCTAACATTATGGCCTTGTATAATTGGATTCTGCCCTTGCTTGCATACATGTGCTGTAAATCAAAAGTGTTGTTATTTATTTACAGAATTCTGCTGATCTGTAGAGATAAACATATTAAGGTAGAATCACCCTTATCCATCTATCAAATAGTTTGACAAATGCGCACAGGATGGTAAACTCAAAATGCTTTACTTTCTTATTTCGAAAAGAAAAGAATAAAGAAAGTGAAAAAACAAACAAAAACTAAAAACAGACATGTCAATGTAACGTTAACTTTCACCGTGCGTGTAGTTTGCTATATGCAAAGATAAGTAATGTTCATAGCAGTTTTACCATTTGTGTTCTTTTGTGGGCTGGGAAGAAAATTTTTCTGTGAAGCCATAAAATTTCTAAACTTTTAGTGGACAACCTTTGACTTTCATTAGAAAATGGCATTTAATCTGGATATTCAACATTGTTGGAAGAAGTAAGCACGTTAATACCCTACTGAGTTTTAAAACACTATTTTCCTAAGCTTTAATTAACAGTGCAAAAGTCAAGGATGGTGTCTTAAAGGCGTTTAAATTATGACAATTAAGTCAACTGCAACAATAACTTGTTAGCAAGTAGCCCTACTTGATTCAAAAACTTATGCAATGCAGAACAACTTAAAAGCTCTGAGTTTCGAATAAGTTGTGAGACACAAAGACCATATGCAAAGTTATGATGATGTTTGATTCTAAATATGAAATGTTGACAATGGGAGAAAGTTGAAATTGTCCTGTTTGTCATATGAGGTCGAGTCAATCAAGGCCAAATACTAGTCTGCGATTAAATGATATATCATATACCACTATGATGGTACATGTTTATCATATAATACATTAATAACCAGGGGGAAGATCTACACTCCTTTAACGAACTGAATCATTGCAAATTATTTCGTTCTGAAATTAGCTGTTTTTCTTTAAATTTCATTTTATACCACACATTTGTTTCATTAAAAATATTTTGATTACAGTATTTGCATAATCCACGGCGTTGAATCGCGTAGATAGAAAGGCAAAAGATAATAATCAACCTAAATGCAACAATAAACACTGTTTTTTAAAATTATATATGATTGAATACCTCCTTAGCCTCCTGATTGGCTGAGATCCCAACAAAAAGTAGAAATCAATAATTCCTGATACTCACTCAACTTGATTCCCCGCGACTTTAGAAATTTATGACTTTGCTATTTTGGATCTCAGCCAACTGTCCGCGATGGATCGATTCCACCTCCCTTGCGATTAAAGCAAAGAAGCAATCTTGAAGGTTTTTTTAATCATATAATAAACAATCATTGCTGCTTTTAATCGGTTCAATACGTGTTAAGAACATCTTCGAAGGTAAGATTTTCATTTCCGCCCTTCGGGCTCGGTGAATATTGTACTTCCAAGGTGGTCTAAATCCGGATTGACCCTAAACAAAAACCAGCAACAATCGCATAATGTTAATCTTCACATGCTGGCTGTGATAAATAAACATTAGATTTTGTTAAACATTGGACAAAAACTAAATGAATAGCAACATTTATACGAATTTACTATTATCTCGTGGTCGTCCATGGGATTTAAGACTCTTAAATCTCTTTGACTACGTCTTTTCACTCATGCTTACTCAACAAACATGAATTCTTGTTTATCGTTTAGCAAGCTCTAGCAGGCCAATTTTTGATATTCTGAATTAATTGGTTTATTTATATAAAACGATGTCTTTAATTGCTTGCGGTCCTGAGTCTGGCAACCGTATGTATAATAAAATGGGCCGTGATCGTAATCCGTTAGTTTCTGTAATCATTCGGTCTTGTAATAAAAAATAGAATTGGTGTTCTTTAGCTACCGTCAAACATAAATAAATGTATTTGGCTTTGCCGTTCCGTGTCGTGATAAATGCAATTTCTTAGGTCACAACAATGACCAAAAAGTTTGTAATTGCATATTTAATGTTACAAATACGCAGTCATTTAAACGCTCTCTCTGCTCTCAAGCCGATTCTATATACAAGTTCAAATGAAGACCAAAAACAGAACTCTGGTACAATACGAGGATTTGACTATGCCC